>CAJQZN010018793.1:0-12461 GCA_907164685.1 Colias eurytheme | reverse complement strand
TGCTTTCTTCATCGGGATTACTTGGATATAGTGGAGCGTTGAGGCAAACTTGTCCATTGCACTGGCCACAAGCTAAAGAACATAGTAGCCCTGATTTTCTGCATCCACAGTGGGAACCACAACCATTTTTGCAATTGCAAAATATTGTGTTTAGTAGTTCGGCTGGTGCTGGAGGTAATAACGTTGTTATGGGCTCCAGGATTTCATTTTCAAGCTTCCAGCCCCATTCTTGAGGTTCTAAGTTCTTCCCTAGCCACGTTTGAATCGAGTAGTAGACACGATTGATATGTTGACGGGCTGCTACACTTGTTGGTGGAAGTGTTGACAATTGTACAGGTTTATTTAGTTTTGTTAATTTGATGAATTGCGTGTAGCGGAAATAACCAAGGTTGTCCTCAGATTTTGGAGCATTATATTAGCGTTTTATCTATACTAATATTATAAAGCTGAAGAGTTTGTTTGTTTGTTTGTTTGAACGCGCTAATCTCGGGAACTACTGGTCCGATTTGAAAAATTCTTTCAGTGTTAGATAGCTCATTTATCGAGGAAGGCTATAGGCTATATACCATCACGCTACGACCAACATGAGAGGAGCCACGGGGGTGAAACCGCGCGGAGCGGCTAGTTTTAAAATATAACTAAAATAGATAATCCAGAATTAATAATATACTATAGTTGAATAATTAAATATAAATAATTAAGAATAAGTACAGAAATAATGGGCATTGCTTAATAATTATATTTTTTTTGTCAATAATTGACTTTATACAACGTACTGATAACCTAACTCACGCTTGACCCTGCATTAGCTCGTATATGACTGTACGCTGCGCACTCTTCGCGCTCTACCTCAAAAACGGTTGATCGTATAAAAAAAAAGTTTAGACAAAAGTTGTAGAGAATTTTATACTTTACAACTTTCATAACAGGTGAAAATATTATTTAAGCAATAGGAACCGAGATATTCGCGAAAAATCGTTTTTTGTGACCTTTGACCTTCAATATCTTAAGACGCGGACACGATAGCATTTGTGACTTTTGAGACAATATTTAGGGTAACAAAACAAAGGTTTTTACCAATTTCCAGCTTATTATCTTTCATTCCGAGGTTGACCCCTTTTTTTACCTAATTTCACTGGGCTATAACAATGTAAAGTACTTGAAAGTTTGAAGAGTTTGACATTTTTTATGAGTGCTATTTACAAGTTAAATAACAAAGGGTTTTTATGATGTTGAAATCTTAAGACTAGGACTAGGCTCAGGGGCTAAGTGGGTTATTCTGTTTAAATTACACATACAATAAAATGCGGGGGACATATAAATGAAACAATTCCCTTCGTAAATGGTGTCACTTTATTCGGGCCCAAGACATTCGTCGCATAAATTAGATCCAAGCGGTTGTAAATATTGTACTTTCTGAGCGGCTTTTTCGGATTTACACAAGGCAATTGAATTGAAAACGGGAATTAGGTAATGTGAAACTGGCTGAAATATAGCGTATACATTTCAATGCTTTTTTGAATTAGCATACACTTATCTTAATGTGGTAGTTAAATCTTGCTGTTATCTTACGAGAAGTTTTAATAATTTCTATGACTAAATAATTTTTTCTACAAACTAAAACGATAGTAGAAAAAAGTATTCCCTATCAATAAAAAATATAAGTTATATTGAATATCAAAGTATAGCGTGATATAGCTGAGGAAATAGACGGATCTTATTTCTAACCAGTGATCTCTACCAGAAAAACAGTATAAAAGAGAGTAAATATATTAATTCCACATCATAGATTTACCTTGAGGCTTTACAGCTTTTTTCGAACCAATCATTTCTGGGTGGATTATCAGATCCAGTTTTTCGCGTCTGAAATGAGATATTGATTATTTCAAACTGCAAAGATATTTTAGAGATAAAATTTTAATCGAGTTGCGGTTACTTTCAGGGGATTTATTTTGTGCGATTAACACCAGTCCATTTTATCTTGCTAAAATATAAGACAAATGCCTACCGATTATAATTTTGTAAACATCTAATTTTGTTTATATAACTTTGTGCATCTACTTAATTTGAAAAGCATAATGGCAAGAAATTAAAATGTACCTGTGTCATTAATGAAATTATTACATACACGAGTAGTTTAGATCAATATTATTTTCACTTTCGAAGAAGTAGGTAGATATATATCAAGCGATATCTAATTAGATTAATTAAATATTATTAGAAGTAAACAAGTGATCGCGAAAATTAACAGACTATAATATTTAACATTTTCATACTTAATTATATTTAGGCTGTAATCCACCCTTTACTCTTTCGATTTATAACAAAGATGTTAACCTCGTTTATTTCGAAATTGATCTTTATTGCTTGAAGACAGCTTTCTGTAATTATGAGTCTAAGATGAAAGTGCTAGGATATCAATAATTTCCAATAATATTAAAACTTACTAATAATAATAGAGTGAATAACGGAGCAGGTGGGTCACCTAGCGAGGTGATCACCACCGCCCATGAGCACTCACAAAGTTACCTGGCTGTTACCGACTGTCAAATAGTAATAATCAAAATATGGTTATGACTCGCATGAGCATCACTATTATTAACACTCAGAATGCGTTCTAGTCTTTTCTATGCTGATGTTGAACAATAAGTAATGTAATATATTTCTAGCAAAGTTTAATACACTGTTCATGTACGATTATTGATTACTCCATTTGCCCTTTAAGCCCTGTATTTTACGTTAATCACGTTAACTTCACCCTGTTATTTACTCTGTGGCGAACCGCGGGCGGTCGTCTGGTTAGTTTCAGCCCCATATCCAACTAGACAGCTGTTTACTCTCGAGCTTTTGTTTTTATACTCTATGTATGCTAATTAAAGATCTTGTGTAAGAAAATAAACAAATGGAAATTTTCTATTTATCTGCGGATTGCCAAAACAACATGTCTATGTTCGAAACGATGAAGAGAAACGTTGTGATGATAGAGCATGTTTAAGAATTCAAAAAATTGTACAGTATAGTTACTGCAAGGCAAGATAGAATAATTACGAAGGTGATAATAGATAATAGATAATATAATATAAAAATTATTTTATCTAATGAATATGTATTTATTTTTCTTGCTCATCTAAAAAGTAATAAGTGTAGTATCTATGCTTGTAGATTAATTTAAAATATTATACTAACGTTATGTTATGTTATACTGCAAAAAAGCTATTCTAAGAATAGTAATAAGAAATTATATAGCTACAACTTAATACGATACAAGAAAATGTATGCATTCTATGCAAATGCAATAATAATTTGTAAGGACTTCTATTTTCAGATTAATGAGTAGGCACTTAAACAAAAGTAGCAAAAAGCTTTTGTTATAGAAGTAATAATATTTTATCTTAAATATATCTGCAAGATTTAGAGAAATATTTATTTATTTTTATGGTAACTGAAATGAATTTTCTTTGTTGCAGGTGTACAGATAGCATACTTCGCAGTAATAGGAACGCAAATGTTCATGATTGTGCTCAGCATATTTCTGTTTTATGGTATTTATAAAGTAAGTTTGCTTACAAATTATATTTTACAAATATATTCGTGGCAGTTTTGGTTTATTTGTATCGAATGATGAGGATAATGAGGAATCAGGAATATTATGTAGATTGTAGACGATCTTCATTAAGAGCCATTTAACAATTAACAATCGACAGTTCAGTTTTCATTCAGTTAAAAGTTGTTTCTTAATTCGAGCAAGTACTTCCAAGTTGATGAAACAAAAGTATGTTTTAATTTAAAACATAAAAGAAATGAGTAACTTCTTAATTCGATTTTAAAGAAAGCTTTTACTACGATTTTAAGATAAAAGTTTTAAGATTATTATTCTTGTTTCTTATATAATATGTTTGCAGGAAAACGTTGCATTTTTGGTCCCATGGGTGGTTGGATGCATGACGTTTATGGCCTTGGAAGCGATGGCCATGGTGTATTCTAATATTTTAAGAGATCACGTCAATAAAGTGAGTATATTAAAAAGAGAATATGGTTCTTTTATAGATTTTCATATTGTATTTGATATACAATCTACTTTTCAGTTATATTATGTTCCAAAAGGGAAATGATTTTATATTAGCTTAATGTTATTTGTGACATTTTTGAGTAGTGTGTATGTTAGTTCAGCATACATATAAAAGAAAAAATGCATACTCATGTGTAGGTAGATAATGGTGGGTAAAGAAAAATACATTAAGAATATAAAAAAATATATTATTGCATCAAATTCTATTTCCAAAAATAACATCAAAGTATTTCACGCAAGTTTATTTCAATTCCCAAGCGCTGACGAGGTGACAAAATTCGCCTTTCTGTGGGTTTAAAAAAAGGTTTGTAGTCGAAAATTTTGCCTCATTATAAACGTGGCCCTTATTCTTGAAGGAGGATCAATAACAAGGATGGGGTGGAAATTGAAGTATAAGCCGCCATGATCCAAAATTTAGTCATGTAAAGGCTTAATTTTTATGTGCCGTGTGACTATATTGTGATATGAAAGCTTTAGTATAGTGTAATAATGCAATACGCTGCAATCCGCGTAAAAATGCCTACAATTTCTTCCGGAAAACAGTAGTTCCATACAGTTTCCAGGAATATAGTTTCCATTAGTACTAGGTACTTCTAGTAGTCGTTATGGCAGAAGTTATTGCTCTTTAACATTAGTGTAAGACTTTTACCGTGATTGTCTGTTGATGTTCATTAATATTCAACAATAACATTAACTCGACCTTAAACTTTGACACGTGTTTGCAATGACCTTCACGCGTATGGAGTACATTTATTATTAATAACACAGACTTAATTTCTTAAGTCATTGTGTAGAAACTTTGAAGGTTCTACGACACATAATTGTCGTAATTATTTAGTTCGTCAAGGCTTGTCTCGGCATTGTGACCTATATCAGATGGATTGAAGATATCTTTTGTGTTACTAAGTGTAATCCATTTCTAGGTTTCATACTGTTCACGTATGTATTTTCTTTTGTGTCTCAGAAAAGTAACGGCAATTTTGTAATCCTGTGTTTTTGTGAGATAAAAAAAGCCTAGTATGAGAGTGTTGCCGACCTTTCCCTCAGAACCATTTTGATTCCAAATCCTACTTTAGGTTAAGTGCCTTTCGTGTGAATGTTTATGGGCGGTGCATACTTACATCTAGTGACGCATTTTTCGTTTAATTTAATAAAAATATAGTTCCCCAATAGGCACGTAATAATATGCAGCATTTAACTGGCAATCATGAATATTAATTAATAAGCAAAAAGCGAACAAACTTTCCTGCGAACAAACTGTATAAATAAGTTCGTATAGCAAAATTTATGAGAATATGAGATGAGTAGCAGTAGCACGTAAAAAGTTTTCACGTCGTGCATTTATCCTATTAATATATTTTTTAAGATTATCATTCCACTTTACCTCGATTAATTTATCCCAAATATAAAAATAAGACGGGTTGCACTCCGGGAGTGCCGGCAGAAGTGAAAACGCGCGTAGTAGAGAGGGGATAGATGTCTACTCTCCATCCGTCTTACGCTTTTTCGATCAGGTCACGTGTCCTGACGTGAGTTTAAGATTTTATACCCATTACAGAAAAAGTGCTCAACGCCGCTAAAGAAGTTTTCACTTCAAAAAAAAAAAATTCTATCGTCATACAAATTGTTTTGATACATCTGAGCTCCAAAACCTACAACCTCATGCCTCTTTCAGAATAGCTTTATATTCTCTGCTTATATAAGTATGGAAAAGCAATCACGTGGCTGTGTGACGTAATAGGCACAAGTTCATGATCACGTTTATAGGTCAGCCTCCATCGCCATGAAGGTTATGAGGGGATGATTATAACGAGATCGGCTCCACTCCGCTGAGCAATGCGATCACTTGTTAAGTTTATGTGCTAGAACTTGTATAAACAACACTTCATCAGAGAGTGAAAGTTGAGTCGGATATTTGATGTTTTTCGACGATATAGCATGTTGTATACGTAGTTTTATTTTCGAGAAGGGTGTTTGATTTGTTTTTTGAAATGAAAATCAATACAACATTCTTTCATTTTATATTAAGAAAACAATATATGGCAAAAGAAACACACATTTCAGAAGAATTGCACTGAACTTACCTTATACGTTTATTCTTAGCTCACTCCCAATGTTATTGACAGTGACGTCGGTTCCCTTTTCGTCTTCAATCTTTCTTTCAACTTTGTGTAAGCTCGAGGGACCAAGTACGTGTGAACCGTAACACATATTTCGGCAACCAGAATATCATAGCTATTCAACACGACTAATGCCTGGGTTTGTCGCCTTTACCGCAGTATCTCATACATAGAAAGGTTATGTTTGTATTACGTAGGCTTTGCTACAATTTAAGATAACTAGAGAACATAATTAAATTATACAGTTTGTACAATGTTACCTCGTGAATAATCCTGTTATTTAGTACGTACTTTAAATTTAGGTTCGTTGTTCTATTGTTCGCTGTCTTGTTGTTTATGGTTTTGAAATATGTATTGTAAATTTATGTTGCGATATTTTAACGAAGATGCCTTTTAGGTATCTAAATAATAATATACTATCGTTGGAAATATCTAGAATATGTTTCTGGGTGTATTTTAGCGTATCGAAAAAACAGGTTACACGTTCTCCATTGTATCAAATATTTAATAGTTCGTTGCCATCCAAGCTAGCATTATCGAACTGACACATAATATTCTAAAACCGACATTAAACAATACACAAATTACGACAGGATTTCTATTACGGCTAAGCCGTATAACGATGAAATATAAGCTTAATATAATGTACTGTAAATCCTTCTGACCTATATGCATAGCTTTAATGGCTTCATTAGGCTTGACCAGTATGATTCAGCAAAGGATTGAAATACAGCGTAGTTAATCAGTCTCACATAACACGCCATTTCGATATCTGCTGCAATATTAAAGCCCAGTAATGTATCACTAGTTCTAGATGGAATTACTACGTAATATTCTAATTTACGATATTTCTAGGTTACTCTAAACATAATAATTGAAATAATGTATATTGAATTTTATGTAATTTCTATATTAGTATGTACCTACATGTAAAATGAAGATTAATAAGTTTCTTATGATGATAATATTGGCAGTTATTTGGAATCTAAGACCCTGATGGTAAAGACTTATTATAATCAGGTTCTTATGTTCGATAAAGAGAATATGAAAGAGTATTAAAATTAACGAGTGTTTAATTTAAACAGATAACCCCCTGCTTGGTAGCGGTACTGAAATTCAATTATAGAGTTCGTGTGCGACATTCCTTAATAATACCGAGAACCTAGATGCATGACAATCTTTGGAGATACAGTACACTGTTTAGGTATATGAATAGCCTAAAGGAACTACAGGTTATCAAATTCGATGGTGTATCTAAAACTTTGTATCTTTGTATCTTTTAAATACAAATATTCTTACAATTAAACACTTCAACATTGAACTAGTATTAAGAAAGTATATGTAGCAAATTTATGTATATTAGTACTATAAATAGTTATAAATAAACAATCATTATGTGTTAGTTTCATATTATGACCACAATAATTAAGTTCCATTAGTTGATAAGGGCTGTACGCACTGAATAAAACATCACGCGAGCGTGGGTGTGGTTCACGATTTTGTTGACTTTAATGGAATGTAAATTATTTATCTATATGTACAAATTATAATAATCTGATTTGTTTTACTTCAGAGCATAGTAAATAGGCTTTCGAATGGTAATATTTTTTTCTATTTTTACCTGCAAATGATATGATTAATTCAATATTTTTCATAAATTGAAAATATTTTTTGTACAGTTTAATATTTATACATACATGTAGTTAAATATATAACTAATATATTATAATCTTATTACTGCCAAATTGAAGCCAACCCAAGCATGAAAGAATAATAAGATTTTCGACAACACAGAGGGACTGTTTATTCTTCCGTAATTTCTTCGCCCCAAAAATAAGACAACTCTCAAAAGACTTACATCAATCTTACATCTAAAAACTTTTCCGTGGTACTTTTAAATATATTCCGAGCGAAATTGTTAAAAAGTGTTATGTTGAAAGATAATTCAGTCAATACTTAAGAGTTTGCGGCCGTTTAAATATTCCAACAGTAACATAAGAAGGCTCTAGAAGCAATTTGCTGAATTTCTTTGACTGGTTTACGTAATGGAAGAAAAATGTTATCGGGAGATATCCTGGATACAATTACCGAATGTTGACGTCAAGAGCAATCAACCCACCTCTTGATGAATAAAGAATTCACTTTGTTTGTAATACACAATTTGTAGCCTTTCGTGTTATCATACAAAATTAGGAAGGGTTCTCTTTAGGAATATAAAACAATGTCGAAATGCTCATACGGGTTCATGTTTTTATCGTTTAATGAAAGAAAAACAATTCGATCGATGTATGTTAAAAATGAGAAGCTTTTCAAATATGCCGCTTTTATTTCTGTTATGAAATCTAGAATACAGATATATTTTCATTTATTAAAATGGAACGAAGCATAAGTAATAGGATAGAGATGAAAAATAATAAAACCAATTTAGATATAAGCAGAGAATTGTACAATAAATTACTTCATCGTATATTTTGTATATTGTTGGTGCTTTGGGCGTTTTATTAGGCCCGGTAATGAATTGTTGCTTAAATGAAAATGTAATTATTTTATTTTGTTACAGCAATTCGACGCGATGTGTAAAGCAGAAATATCGTTTTTGATACCGAGAATATTTTTAAACGTAAGTATTAAATCGGCGGACGCAATTTTCTTTTCATGTAATATTTCATTACACAGTATTATAATTTTCAAATTATGCTTAAATGTTATTCTGTTTAAGTTTCCGTTCAATAAAATTACACTAAATTCCCTTTCTTTGTTTATACATATAGAATTCGCACAATTTTATAACTTTTTGATAACAAAGCAACTTATAGTACGTTATTATTATTTAAGTATCGTACGTTTTAATACAGTGTATTTAGGATTAACCCTAAGATTAACCCTTACCTCTCCTTCCAGTGTCTATGCATATGGTCCGTACTACGACTGTACCACCTCCTAAGGGCGGGTGTAACTTGGAAGGGAGCAGCTCCAATCGAGCTGTGACTATTGCCTCCCAAAGCCTCCGGGGATTCTGCCCCTTGCGAGTCCAGCCTGTTGCTAGGCAACGTGGAAAGCGATACAGATGCTAGCATGCACTCGCTTTGACATATTATAGTTTTGTATAGGACTGAAGTGTAATTGTGATACTTTGGAATAGTGTTTCTGGAAATGGTGATTTAGAAGTGTACAGTGAAAGCATAGTGAAAGTGATTTAGTTGACGGATTACTGGAGGACTTATATTGTTAGTTTGAATGAAACTATGTTTGTTATAATATCCAAATTGTCAAAGTGGCCAATAGAATTTACATAGTGTAACATTTCTCTATATTTCTTTTAAATCATAATTTTGGTTTTATTAGACACTAGCATTCCGCCCGCGGCTTCGCCCGCGTTTCAGAGAAAAACCCGTTCCCGTAGGATTTCCGAGATAAAACCTATCCTATGTCCTTTCTCGGGTATCAAAATATATCTATACCAAATTTCATGCAAATTGGTTCAGTAGTTCAGGCGTGATTGAGTAACAGACAGACAGACAGAGTTACTTTCGCATTTATAATATTAGTATGGATTTGTTGATTATATTGTGATTGATCTGTGAATATAATGTTTAGGAGATTATATTTTGTGACTTTTTATAAGTTTCTTTTATTCTTTAATATGTTTTCATGTCGAAGTTTATATATTAAATGATTGTCTGTAATAAATAATCGTAAATCCATACTAATATTATTAATGCGAAAGTAACTCTGTCTGTCTGTCTGTTACTCAATCACGCCTTAACTACTGAACCAATTTGCATGAAATTTGGTATAGAGATATTTTGATACCCGAGAAAGGACATAGGATAGGTTTTATCCCGGAAATCCTACGGGAACGTGTTTTTCTTTGAAAACGCGGGCGAAGCCGCGGGCGGAAAGCTAGTGTGTTTATAAATACATAATAACAATATTAATTATTCAATTCAGTCAAATGCTTAGTTGTTACACTATAGCTGTTGACAAAACAAACTTAGTTATAGACCATATTAATTGTTATTTAATCTGATCAGTGTCTTGTTTAAAACTTCAAATAAATTAATAAAAATCACTGATTGAATTAGATAAAACCTGTTTAAAGCTTTGCATATGTTCAAATTAGTTAATTCTTGCATAGAAATCGTAAATAAAACAACAGTTAATAGTTAGTGCGGTTTAAATGTAAAATATAGTAAACATATTATATTAATCTGTACGGTAAGTTAAAGGACGTTTTATTTTTGTACGATTATTATATTTTGTGTATTTATTATATGTATAAGTATAAAAATATTTGTCAACATTTAAATGTATTGAAAATTAAATTTGATATAACCAGTCTCAAAAATATTTTTGTTAAAAAATACTTTTGTTCTCTCAATAAAGAAAGATATTTGCGCCAAATTAAAGACGGTTTACATGACTTTAATCAGAAGATATAGTATGTACATACAAAAGAGAATAAATGTAAATATTGAAGAAATTATAATTCCTTGTTAATAACGACCGTTGCTTCTGCTGTAATAATTGTTGACAATTATATTCCAAATGTGTAAATAAGCTACGCGTAAATGTATAAAGTTGAATCTGTATAAGTTGGCATATTAGTACATGAAATAAATTATTGAATGTTGTTACTGTGTTGTTTTATTTGGGGTTATTGTTCTTTATATTTCATTTTTTACTGTATGAATTACCACTTTATTTTTTGATGACTGTCCTGAAGTTTTAAGATAAAAATGTATAACTTGGGAGAGGCGCTTGAAGCTCTTTTGAGAGATGCAACGCAACCGTACTACACAAGCCAATTTATTTATAGAGTTAAAAATAAAAATATAATGATTAAAACTTCCACAATACAAGGCACATCAACAACATACGAATTTCAGTCCATGAATATTAATAAAAATATCGGATCTTTGAAAAGTAAAATTTGTTTATTCATTGAAACGGTTAATAAGAATTCTATTAAATCATTTGTATGCAAAACCAAAAATATGAAATAAATGAGTAAAGTTTTGATACACAACCTACGCTCTTATAATTCTTGGAGTGTATATTCAATTTAGTAATTTTCTTCTAAATTGCTGGTTCAGTAATTTTTCATGCGTGCAGTTTTAACTTTTGAAATGCAATAAATTTATTGCAATAAAAAGTTGGGAATACTTCTATAAGTATACATATTATCCTACCCACTCTTGGAAGGATTAGAATTTTTTTTATCTTTATTTGTGATTTAATTCATTTGAGTTATCTCAATATTGTTATAACTGTGCGAGATCTCAATACGAAGTAAAACTTCTTTTGTTTAACGACAAAATTTCATATTTATATTTTCAAAAATATAAATGTTAGTAACAGAATTTCTCTATACACACGTAGACTTTGTATCCAAATACCTAATAAGCTTCTCGTAGCGATACAAAAGCAGATACAATATATAAAACAGCATTTCTACGTAATTCGATACACGGTACGCCCGCTTCTAAACGGTAATTCTGATAAATATTTGGTTTCACGTATATATAAAGAAACGTGGGAACCGCCTGCCGTGTCACGTCTCGGCTCATTACTGCCACTTAGCTTTTAACTTCGACACTAAAAGGTTTTGTTTTCTCATACCTTTGTATGTGTTGTAGACAAAGTAGAAATCTTTGTGACTCGTTAAAATATATAAGCACGTATATACAGAAATGAAATATTTAAACTGGTTTTGTCTTTAAATTATAATAGCACAGATGGGTAAGATTGGTATGTTAGGTTTTATGCACTGTTTTAACAATTTAGTGTTTAATTTTAACACCATCACCATTCACTGTGGCTTTTGAAATCAGGTAGGTATGTTTGAATCTTTCTAGGCAAAATACACATCCATAACATTTATTGGATCCACAAAAGCGACGAAACTGACACCAATTTGGGTTTTAAGCTTTCATCAGATAACTCATCTATCTCAGATAGTTTTTTTCATAACGGCAATCAAATGTATGCGTCAAACGTAATGCAATAAGCGGTGCAATAAGTGTAGATAGCGTAGACCCAAAGTTACGTAGCGTAGTAATAACACATGTGAGATAATAATGAATTTTGTATAAATAAGATACTAAATGATTTTGTATTAATTATCATCATAAAAATATGCACTCATGTAATATCACAATTAAAACAATAAACATTTTATTAGACTATTTGAGTTCATTAATGTGTTTCCATTCTATTCTATTCTATTCTATTCATTATAGTTTGAATAATGAACTCAAATAGACTAAAAA
>CAJQZN010018787.1:0-10170 GCA_907164685.1 Colias eurytheme | reverse complement strand
GGTGTAATTTTCACGAAAATTGTTTCAAATTGTCATTTTTGGTACTTTACGAATATTAAATTATACGAATGATTTAATTTTTAAAAATTAAGTGGAGCAACTTTCCCTTAGTACATTTGTATTATTTACATATAGGATGACAGGATGCATTTGTTTGCACTACTAGACCAAGCCCTTAAAATGAAATTCGTCCTTTTATTATTTTGAATAATTAGGTACCTATCATCTTTTTTTATACATTTCTGTCAAAACAACGAAATTGAATTTTTTTTCGAAAAACAATCTTATAAAATAAGTAATATAGAAGAAGGCTTAAAACAAAGCACCCTTAAAGACTATGACGCATCGATTTTCCCTTATCTTAGTTATCAAACTCAAGTGTGAGTGTAGTGAGAACTTGGGGGCTCTTAAGTAATGTCAAACGCACTGTGACGTCATCATACTCAGGTCTCAGATATTAGACATAATATGTATTATACGTTTTGTTATTGTATAATATGGTAATAGAATGCACTCGGTTCTGTATATTTTTGAGAATAAAAAAATATATTCAATTTTATTAGAGCAGTTATTTACTCTAGAAAACAGGATAGATTTTCGCTTCATTTTTTTATGTCAGAGTGGCAGGTGGGTTACCTGATGTTAAGTGGTCACCACCGCCCATAAACACTTGCAACACTTCTAGAGTTGCAAGTGTTTTGCCGGCCTTTTATGGACAAATAAGCTCTTTTCTTGAAGGCCCCAATGTCGTAGTTGTGGTGTAATTTATTATCGACTGATCAAATCTGGGTAAAAATTGTTGATTTGAATATGCTTTAATCCCCATACTAGACTATACAGGAGAAAGCTGAAACCCAACACGTCAGAACTAAGTATATAAGATTAAAAACCTTGTTTGTTCCATACATCTGCACTGCAGCTGTTGACGTCAAATGTTAAAAAAAACTGTTGTTCTTGAACTACGTCAAAATAAAAAGAAAACATTATTATTGAATTTTATTACAATTTTGCTCATATAGGAAAAGATATTCCACGGATTAAGGACAGGAGGCTGGACGCACATAAAGCCACATACAATGAAGGCAAAATTTATATTGTCATTAATATAAGCTTATTAAAATTTTCATTAAAAGCATGTGCAGTTAAAGGCAGCGTCCACGTTCCCAACGGACATTTATGAATATAATAAATACAAGCCATTACCAGGCTCCATGCGACTGCAATGCGGAAGGAATATGATTATAACCGTATTTGGAAAAAATATCATATATGGTGTACATTTTTAATATGAATAATCTCGCAAAGATTGGCCCGCGGTAAAAACTAGTATTTTTTCCGTTTATCTTTGACTGTTATAAATTTTAGAAATAAAATACTTTTTAACTTTCAAATAGAAAAAGAAATATAAAAATCATATTAGAAACCAAAAAATTAGGGTGAAAATAGACTACTATTTTATAATTTTAACGTTCGTACAAACGACTACCTCTTACATTACAAAATATATTTAGTACAATTTAAATTTGATTTGAATAAATCAACAATACCCGAGCACAAAGTATCCCATTTAAACCGTTTGAATGTTAGCGCTCAAACGAAAATTACTCAACAGAACATTCTAGACCATTAATTATACTTCACGGGGCTTTAATTAGGTTCCAATGGGCCAAATGGGACATTAATAATGCAGCGGTTTGAATTTAGGAGATAACACTATCTGAAAGAAGAAAGAAAGAAAGATCATTTATTTGACTCCACAAAAAAATAACACGCACACAATACAATTAGATTAAGACAATACAATTCAAACACAGTAAAATTAAAATATATATAACTAAATTAAAAGATATAAAATTAAGAAGTGGAGCCAAAATGGTAGCCACTCAGCATAAATTGCAACGCAGCTGTTGCAACACTGATTTTCAGTGGCCCCTCTTTGAAGCGATTGGAGCGGCAGTGCGTTCAAAAATATAATATTATGATAATTATAATGTAAACTAATAAGAGCAAAAACATGTACTTTAGATAATTTAACGTGACATATAAATAGATAAATGTTTAAAATTAAATCATAATAATAAATACATAATATAGACAGATAGATCATATACCTACATAATATAAAATATTTGTAAACATAGTAAAAGTTAAACCCATCACACAACTAAGGTTGGAATTTAAACTCATGTAATAAATATTTTTTGTATTTTTGTTTGAAAGAGTTTAATGAGATGGAGTTTAATATTGGTGGTGGAAGATTGTTCCAACACTTAGTTGCGGAGTATTTAAAACTTCCCCTGAAAGCAGCTGTGACACTCCTTGGTATAGCCAATTTGCAAAATGAGGAACGGGTAGCATAAACGCTGCCCTCTCCCATCCATGCTAACTTGTCATAGAGGTATTTTGGCGCCTTTGTCATTACCACTCCAAAAAGTAGAGACGCGAGGTGTAACCGCCTACGACTTTCCATTTTTAAGCATCCAGCCTCCATCAGGTACGGAGTAATATGGGACCGTGGGGGAACGTCCCAACAAAAACGCGCACAAGCGTTCTGAACGCGCTGTATCGCGTTCCTACTACGACGCAGTAACCTTGGCCCGTACATGACGTCGGCATAGTTAAACTTAGAGAGTACCAAGCTCTCACATAGTCGGATTCGTACTTCGACGTTCAGGTGTTCCCGAATACGATACAGCAGCTTGAGGCGATAAAAACAATTTGCAATGGTTGTATTTACGTGCTTTTCGAACCGAAGATTTTCATCAAAAACTACTCCTAAGTTTCGAGCCTCGTTGACGCGTTCTATTGAACTATTTTCGACGGTGACGATCGGATTCTCGCACTCAATCCTACGGACCATATTAGGAGTACCTAAAATCATGTATTTCGTTTTTTCCTTATTAAGCACCAGCGAATTCTCACGAGACCAGGCTGATATCCGATCTAGATCGCTGTTCAGTTTTGCGGTGGACGCTAATGTCTGTGAAGGATCGAAAGAGATGTACAATTGTATATCGTCAGCATAGGCATGATACTGACAGTGATGTATACAGCTAAAAATATCAGCACTGTAAAGGATAAATAATAAGGGCCCAAGTATTGACCCCTGCGGTACACCCCTCGTAACAGCTGTACATTCTGAAAAAGAAACAGACCCATCCTCTTTATTCACCGCTACTGTTTGGCACCGTTTACCACTAAGATAGCTGTTGAACCAAGCTACCGTTTGCGAACTGAAACCATAAAAAGAAAGCTTAGACAAGAGCAATGGAACGTTGATAGTATCGAAAGCACGTGAATAATCTAACAATACCAACAACGTACCCCTGCCGCCGTCATGCGCATTCAAGATATTGTCCAGCACGTCAGTAAGTGCCGTGGCAGTACTTCGGTGCTTACGAAAACCCGATTGCAAATCCGGCAGTATGTTATTATCTTCAAGATATGCCATCAATTGTTTATAAACAACTTTCTCAAGCACCTTGGACAAACAGGGCAAAATACTAATCGGACGGAGATCTTTATAAACTAACGGGTTCTCTTTTTTGGGTAAAGGTTTAACAATTGCATGCTGCCATAATTCCGGAAAGATATTAGATGATATGGAACTGTTAACGATATCCGTTAGCACCGTTAAGGTCATTTTAGATGTTAGATGGAACATATCTAGTGAAATGTCATCGACGCCAATAGCTTGTGATTTTAGTTCTTGTAAAACCTTTACTATAGAATCTTGAGATACCGGTTTTAGATCAAACGTAGCATTACAATGTCGGCGGAGTTGATAGTGCGCAAGTGTTTGTGGAAGTACATGATTGTGTCCAGGTATGTCAAGAAAATGGACATTTAATTTGTTTGGGTCGCTGAGATGCGGTGGGAGGATAAAGTCTGACTTTTGCTTAACATTGACCTGAGCCTTTATGTGTTTCCATAATACTTGTGGATTTTTAATATTTGCATTAATAAAAGTGTCATAATATGCTGCTTTTTCACGAAAAATAGCGGAGCTTACATATTTTTTTAAGTCGGTGTAAAAAGCTTTATGACAAGGCTGCTTAGATTGTCGAAAAGTAGCTTGAGCCTCGTCACGGCGTCTCATCATCAATTGTATATTGTACGTCAACCAAGGAGGATATTTATATTTTATACAAAAAGTCTTTTTAGGTGCATGTAGGTCATAAACATATAAAATAGATGCAGTTAGAGCGGTCACTTTGTCATTTACACTATTTAAACTACAAATGGATTCCCAGTCAATGGATGTCAGGGTTTTATTGAAATCTACTAAATTAATATCCTTAATTGGCCTTGATGAAATCCATTTTGGTTTTGGCTTGTCGATCTTGAGGTTAAAAGTGCATGAAACAAGTGCATGGCCACTTAAATCTTTGATATGGTCTATGTCAGTATCTAAAACGGCGGCATTGGTACATACCAAATCAAGTAAGGTCTCACTCGTTTTAGTAAAATGAGTTGGCTTGGAGATTATTTGCTTTAAGTTGGTGGCAGTTAGGAAATCATTTAATTTTTTGTAATTAATGTGGCCTATGTCTAGAAAATTAACATTGAAATCCCCGACAAGTATAATATTATCACACCATATGAATGAACCTACGGATTCCAGCAAGGCAGATAAAAATAAGTCCAACACCATCCAGGGTGGTCGATATGCCGTGCCTATAACGATAGTTTTTCCACGAACCACTAGCTTGACCCACATCTGTTCAACCATATAATTATTAGGATGAGACAATTTACGTACATTGATACCATTCCTAATGTAATATCCTACGCCCCCACCACGGGCACCCATACTCGACGGTCGTGGTACATGCCGAAGACTATACCCAGGCACACGAGGCGCACGGCCGCTTTCTCCCTCCCGGAGCCATGTCTCGTTTATTGCCAGTAGGTCTACAGCGTGACGATCCATTGCCACCAGAAACTCGTCGTGCCGAGTACCAAGGGATCCAGGATTTAGTAAACCAATTTTAAGTTTATTTTTAAGAGCGAAGGTTATTGATAAAATAATAAAATAATGTACAATAAATAATGTATAGTAATGATTTAATATAATGATAAAAATATAAATCCTTTAAAAAGAATAATAATTTTGAGAATTTATTAGAGGTACTATAAAATATGAACAATATTAATAAAATAAATGTATATATAAATAAATAACAGTAATATAAATTATTTATGAATAATAATAGTAAGTAATAATAATAATATCTGTGAAAGTATAATATCCTGAAACGCCTACCGCCCAACACGTCATGATACAAACAAGTGAGAAAAAATAAGACAAACACACATACAATTTGCACATAACGTACAGAAATGTGCTCATTATTATGACTATTATAATATACTCTTAAAAAAATAATAAAGAACGCCATTTTAAAGCTTAAAACAAGTAGAATTCTATATAAAACATACAACAGTAGATAGCACAAAAATATTCTAATATAGCTTCTTAAGTTAAAATGAATAATAAAAAAATTTGTAATGTATATAAAAATAAGTTTATACTTTCGATTATAGGCCAGTTTTGGAAAATTTATGATTATTAACAAATTAATCTCTGCCAAAAACACTATCTATATCCTCAACTGATTGTATATAAAAAACCTTTGAGTTCGGTTCTTTTCTAGCGTATATTCGACCAGCTCGTGTCCATATAAAACGCCAATCATGTCCCTTTTGTCGCGCTAAATAGAATAGGTTGCGATTCGTACGAGTAAGATGTTCATTTATATAAAACCGGTTTGTTGTTGTGCCTATCCCAGTGCCGGCCGTGTCCGCGCCGCGTCGCACGCGCGCCGCGCGTAGAAGCTCGTCTCGCAGATGCCGTCTAGATAAGCGGACGATAATCGCGCGTGGTTTAATAGCGATATTAGAATCTTGGATATTGTTTTGTTTACGACGCAGACCGACACGTTGAGCAGATACTATGTCGCATTCACTCAAATTAACCCCGATTTTTTGTGCAAGTGTAATTACGACGTGTGTGGGGTTTTCATTGTTGGACTCAACTACACCTGTCACTTCTACATCATTGAGTAGATGTTCCTGCTCGGACTGGTTCAAGCGGGCCTCCAGTTTCGCAATGGCATCGCTACTAGCAACTGAAGTTTGCTCACTGGAAACCTGCATATCTTGACTTTCCAACCTCGACAGCCTGGCTTCTACATCCCCCAACCTTTTATTAAATTCATGGATAGCAGCCGTGAAATTCGTCATATCCAGCCGTAGACCAGATAATTCGGATCGCAGGAGTTTGATCTCATCTACAAGAGATGGTGACTGAAGTTGTTCGGGTGAATTTTGTTTGTTTTTCGCCTCGTCGCCAACGGGGAAAGATAGGTCGGTGTTAACAGGTAGGTCATGTTTATTTATGCATTCCTTACACATCCATTTGGATATATTGCGAGAACCGGGACTAATATTCGCGCATTGTTTGTGATAAATTGCACTGCACTTATTACATTTAGCGCCATCTATTGTCGCGCAGAATTTGCCACAAGCAGTACATTTTTTCGCCATAATATTTGAAATATGTAGAAGTATGTAGAAGGAAATATGTTTATTGATTCCCAGATTATTCGTACCAGTAACCGAAAGTTGTGCTGAACAGCTTCAAATGAAATAATAATTAACGTAAACGTCAAACTCAGCTGCTTAACAGCTGATCACTTAGATTTCAAATTTTTGCTTTTATCACTGCACAAACACGAAACGAACACTTTTGACTATAGAACGTATACTTAAGGTTGTTTTGTCACGTTTATTATGGTTAAAAAAGACTTCTATATATTTTTACAAGATTAAAGAAATATTAGAACGACTGTCACTTCAACCGCCACAAACGTCATATCTGATAATTTAATTTAATTAAATACAGAATAATAACTTATAATACCACAAGAGCTTCAAAATTATCGGGTATTTTCCGATAGGTTCGTTGCAAACAAATGAAGGAGTCAAGTTTTTAGTCAAGGTTAAAAAATCACGAGCGCGAAGCGCGAGTGATTTTTCCTGAAAAACTTGACGACTTTATTTGTTTGCAGGGAACCTTATCAGTATAATACCATGTAGGTTGTTCCACGTGGGTCGCGGAAGAATTCCAACAAATACCCGCGGCCCCATCATTAAAGCGGCTCGACGGAACACAGTGGGGTTTTAGTCGGTAAGAATCCGACATAACCCACGGCTCCTTCCCCGGGGGCCGTGGGTATCTTTGGAAGATTTCCCCACTATAAAAAAAAAAAAAAAAAAAAAGGTTGTACCACGTGACGTCGAATGGTGCAATTCTATTGGTCGATATTTGGGTCGGAAAAATAATCTCGTTAATATACAAACATATTATACGCTTCAAAAGCTGTGACATACAAAAAATGTGACGTATTTTAATGCTACCTATAAGAAAATATTATTTTGATCACTCTATCACGCAAAAACTGCTGACGTATTTGAATGAAGTTCTGTTAGTCGATATAACAAATGACATAATTTTACGTGAGTGAAGACGCGTGGTAAAGCTAGTTAATCCATATTGCCATAACCATACACAAATAAAAACTATTTAATATTCTGGGTATTCACACAATTCTTTAATTATAATAGCTAATTGAATTTTTATTTTTTCAGGTAAGTATACTGCTGGTGATCCTGCGCAGACATGCCACCATAAAATAAAGAAGATAATAATAAAAAGGTACAGTTTCAAACAAAGAAGTTTCCTTTTCCTTCCTTTCCTTATCCTGAAAAATCATTTCCAGATAAACAAAGTTCCAGTTTTAGTCTGGATAAGACATAGGCTAACCAGAGTACCATGCAAGTGACGCCGTGGGCTTCAACTAGCTATAATATGTACTTCACGCACAGATACAAGAATATTTACACACACACACATTTCTCCAACCACTTAGTAAAACATCATATAGCCTTTTACACAATTACGAACACACACAAACCAATATTTCTACAAGATCGTCAATTATTATAAGTTCACTCAATTTTTCAACACTACAACCATATCCTCTTTCATAGCCACAGTCGGGTAAATTCTCCAACTTTGTTACCTGTCTCCTCAGTTTTCTTCCAGCTGCGAAGGGCCCTTGTCCCTCACAATTGGGTTCAACGACCCTTGTGGTTGTTTTTGAAGATCCTCCCAGCTTAATTATGCTTGACAGAAAATGTTTTAAAGGTTAGGTATGTAGGTGATCCTTGTTTAGAGAAATGACAGTTTGTCTAATTTTCGACTACTTTGTATTATCCTATCCTACTAATATAATAAATGTGAAAGTCTGAGAGGATAGATTTAGTACACATATAGGGGATAACTTGGATTAGCACATAGGATAGGTTTTATCCTGGAAATCCCACGGGAAGGGGAACTATACGCTAGCTAAGCTAAACTATACGAAAGCTAGTTGTACATTTAATTACATATTATAATTAATAAGTATATTGTATAAAAATAGATCTGTACAATTTATTGTCTGTTACCTGAAATCCATACTAATATTATAAATGCGAAAGTAACTCTGTCTGTCTGTCTGTCTGTTACTCAATCACGCCTTAACTACTGAACCAATTTGCATGAAATTTGGTATAGAGATATTTTGATACCCGAGAAAGGACATAGGCCACTTTTTATTGCGAAATATGTACAATAATATTATGTAGTAGTTAATAATATCAAATCACGTAAATCGGTTCAGAAACCTCGGAGTAATCGGTGTACATAGGTACATAAAAAAAAAACAATATACCGGCCGAATTGATAACCGCATAAAATCGCATGGAGAGCTTAATTTTCATTAAAGGCTCTAATCGCACGGAAAGCTAAATTTTCACAAAAAAGCTCTAATCGCACGGAGAGCTTAATTTTCACAAAAAACTCTCATCGCACGGAGAGCTTAATTTTCACAAAAAGCTTTAATCGCACGGAAAGCTTAATTTTCACAAAAAGCTCTAATCGCACGGAGAGCTTAATTTTCGCAAAAAGCTCTAATCGCACGGAAAGCTTAATTTTCACAAAAAACTCTAATCGCACGGAGAGCTAAATTTTCACAAAAAGCTTTAATCGCACGGAAAGCTTAATTTTCACAAAAATCTCTAATCACACGGAGAGCTTAATTTTCGAAAAAAGCTCTAATCGCACGGAAAGCTTTATATTCACAAAAAGCTCTATTCGCACGGAAAGCTTAATTTTCACAAAAAGCTCTAATCGCACGGAGAGCTTAATTTTCACTAAAAAGCTCTAATCGCATGGAGAGCTTAATTTTCATAAAAAGCTCTAATCGCACGGAAAGCTTTATATTCACAAAAAGCTCTATTCGCACGGAAAGCTTAATTTTCACAAAAAGCTCTAATCGCATGGAGAGCTTAATTTTCACAAGAAGCTCTAATCACGCAGCGAGCTTAATTTTCACAAGAAGCTCTAATCACACGGAGAGCTTAATTTTCATAAAAAGCTCTAATCGCACCGAAAGCTTAATATTCACTAAAAACTAATCGCATGGAGAGCTTAATTTTCATTAAAGGCTCTAATCGCACGGAGCTTAATTTTCACAAAAAGCTCTAATCGCACGGAGAGCTTAATTTTCACAAAAAGCTCTAATCGCATGGATAGCTTAATTTTCACAAAAAGCTCATATCGCACGGAAAGCTTAATTTTCACAAAAAGCTCTAATCGCACGGAGAGCTTAATTTTCACAAAGAGCTCTAATCCCATGGAGAGCTTAATTTTCACAAAAAGCTCTATTCGCACGGAAAGCTTAATTTTCACAAAAAAACTCTAATCGCACGGAGCTTTATTTTCACAAAAAACTGTCATCGCACGGAGAGCTTAATTTTTCTCATTAAGCTCTAATCGCACGGAAAGCTTAATTTTCACATAAAGCTCTAATCGCACGGAGAGCTTAATTTTCACAAAAAGCACTTATCGCATGGAGAGCTTAATTTTCATAAAAAGCTCTAATCGCACGGAGAGCTTAATTTTCACAAAAAGCTCTAATCGCATGGAGAGCTTAATTGTCACAATAAGCTCTAATCGCACGGAGAGCTTAATTTTCACAAAAAGCTTTATTCGCACGGAAAGCTAAATTTTCACAAAGCTCTAATCGCACGGAGAGCTTAATTTTCACAAAAAAACTCTAA
>CAJQZN010018785.1:0-26961 GCA_907164685.1 Colias eurytheme | reverse complement strand
TATTTTTCGACAGTTGCCGGGGTAAATTTGGTCATTTGATTTTGTACAGCATCTGTGTCATACTATTTCTATACTACTTTTATTCCAGCAGGATAGAAATATAGTGGCCACTTGCGTCAGTAGTACCTACATGTTTACATAACAAGAATCATTATATTTTTTGGTTACCGATGACAAAACTTCTTTAAAAAATATGCAGTTGTAAGTTAAGGAATTCATACTAGTCCATTACGACCATACAACTTAGACAATGCATCCATACATGCAAATCTATTCATCCATTTTAAATACATAGCAGATCTTAGTGTACATGGACCTTGAACACATTGTTTTATTTGGTATTAACGTTAATCTGAACACCGTATACTATTTTTAGCCAGCGCCGTGGTGGGTGACATCACGAACAAGGCAGCTCTGTGTGCCGGCGCCGGCGTGACATGCCTGTGCGATTTTAATTAGTCATTTCGGGAACAGAGTTTTGTATTGAATTAGGAATCATATATTTTGAATAGGTCCACTGAGAGCAAGCAGCCTCGCAAGCAATTGCTGTGATAAGCAGCTCGATCTGGTTTGATTTGGAGAGGCCATGCACCAGGCCACCACAGGTAGGTACTTGTAGGTGCCATTGTAGTAACGCTACGTGTAATTTGAAGGTGGCCTAAAGTTGCATGAAGCCAAAAGTACACAACGCATTTAATGGGCCATTACATTATGTCTGTAAAGCAAAAAAAAAAACCTTTTTGCATCCCGTTTCCACATCTATCGCATTGCAGTATTTCAGTTAATTATAATATCTATAAAAAAACTGTCATTTCTATAAATAATAAGACAAAACGCAATGAAGTAGAAGAAAAGCCTTTTATATTGACAATAAAAAATGGCTCTACCATAAACTGTTATTCATTGCGATTAGTAAATACTTTGAATACATGAAACGAAAACCTATATTTCTCCAAACCGCAAGATGGACCTATGAATAATCCTCTATTTATGATATAAACAAATAACTAATTTAATTGAACATTTTATTAATAACATTACTAATAAATTCAAAAGTTAAATACAAGGTAAAGAATTCTTTGAACCGTGACTCACGGTGTTATTAAATACAAATCTATGAGTATTCTCGTAAATGATTACTCATAAAATAGAATTGAGTATGCAGGTGGAAACTATTTTTCTGCGTCAACACCATAATACTCCCACTAGATTTTTACTCGATTTCTCTCGTGTATGTAAACAGTACCACAGACATTACTTTCTTTAGTAATGCAGATTGATTGCTTTAGAGGCATGTTTTTCTCATCTTAATTTTGATTTTTGATAGTGTGTGTTCACTATATACCTAAGTTAAGGAAAATTAATTGTATTTAGATGCAGCGACATCTATAAATTAAATAAAGAGACAAAAATTGCAAAATATAAATTAAATCTATACTAATATTATAAAGCTAAAGAGCTACAGGAGAAGAGCAATGCGGGTGAAACTGCGGGGAACAGCTAGTTGTGTATAATGTTTATTGTTATAAATATTATGTCCATTCTTAGAGTTAAAATAAGGTTAAAATATTATTTTTTTAAATAATTTTTATGCTGTCGATATGATGTTTTCTAGAATAATATCGTCCTTTTTGAATGCAAGATTTATAGCATTCTATTGTAACAGCAATTTAGCAATATCGCATAGGATGCGTCCGCCTACGCTTGCCGGCCGGTGGGTGCTGTCATTATTTAGTGTAAGGTGTTTATTTATTACTGTAATGTCCCTGATAACGTATTGGACACCTTTATTCATTAAGAAATGATTTTTCAAGCCATTCGTATAACT
Organism: Colias eurytheme; assembly: GCA_907164685.1. Taxonomy (NCBI): domain Eukaryota; kingdom Metazoa; phylum Arthropoda; class Insecta; order Lepidoptera; family Pieridae; genus Colias; species Colias eurytheme. The sequence continues at coordinate 25,133 of CAJQZN010018785.1, read as the reverse complement.
AACAGATAAGCAGAAGATAACATACCTACTGAAATGTTGTGGATTGCTTGTTGAATATATATTTTATCGTCTTATAAAATTCTTATTAAAAAAATTATTTGCCTATTCATAAGTAATTTTCAATTCAGAATCATGGTTTCTATTCTTGATGAGAACGAGCGAAAAAAAATTGTTCGTCAATTTACAGAACTACAGTGTACGTAGAAGTACAAACATAATATTATCTTAGTCTTACCCAGCTACTAGTTATTATTCTGTGGGCTTACATGATATTTTGGAGTCTTATAACTCTATTGGGAGAGACACTACTAATTATGTAGGTTCTTTTGTAATAATAAATAATAAATCATTTATTTGAACCATTAGTTATATCATCCAAAAATGTAATAAAAAGCTTTATTATTCTCTGAATAAAAGTTTATCAGATATCGGATAATTTTTACTATTTAAACAGTTTCTAATGTATGCAAAGGCCATTGGCCGTTCCAATGAGTTAGAGGCTAGAGCAAGTTTGGCATGTGTGTGTTCGAATTAAGCTCCGAACGTTTCTGGAGCGACCAATCAAAGTTTCAGATCTTTCTCCTTAATCAATTACGGCGTCTTGCAAGCCAAGCAGATGTGGGGTAAATGCACCTATGCTGGTATAGTGGATTTATAATTTAGAAAATAAATTTTGTTGTTAAAGTGCTTATTAGGTGTAGGTAAGTATCTAATATCATAATAGTTAAAAGATACATTTTGCAAAAAAAGTCATAATTTGAGTTGGTGTTGAGATTTGAAGGTTCAGTTTAACAAGACAAGAGAATTGAAATTATAACTTTTCTAATATAACTTTTTTTTCAATAAATTTTGCTCTATTTAAAATTTTCGTCATACATAATATAATTATAAGGTTATTTGCTTCACAAATACTTTATTAAAATAAATTAATTACCTCATAACACATAATATCCCTCTATATAATACATTCAACATATCAATCATTTGATGAATAAACGAACAAAGGTCCAGTTTCATTACACCCCACACGGGCCCCCAGTGCAGCGCAAGGTGCCGTCTGAGACCGCTCGGCCGTGGCTAACGCCAACTATTCACCAGATTAATTAAATTCTGAGCTCTCAACTTGAACCGTTACGTTAACTTAACCTGCCCGAGAATTACTTACAGGAATTACTCGGGTCTTAGATAGTTTGCGTTTGATTAAGCTGATTGCTCCGCTTATTGAATGTGTAAGCAATAGTTTCGGAATATGTTAGTTGGAAGTTTTAAAGGCGTTGCATATTATAGATGCTGATGAGGAATCAACACTTGTTTTTCAGTTTTAATATATTGGCGTAAAGAGAGATGATAAAATAACTTTATTACTTATAGATACATACAAATTTAATTACTATCATTTGGTAGTTCACACAGGTACTGCTCTTAGTCTACACTAATATTATAAAGAGGAAAACTTTGTTTGTTTGTTTGATTGTAATGAATAGGCTCATAAACTACTGGACCGATTTTAAAAATTCTTTCACCATTCGAAAGCTACATTATCCACAAGTAACATAGGCTAGGTTTTATCCCGGAAATCCCACGGGAACGGGAACTATGCGGGTTTTTCTTTGAAAACGCGGGCGAAGCCGCAGGCGGAAAGCTAGTATATAATAAACAGCTGTTATTTTGATATCTCCTATAGTCACATGATTGTTTCTTTCCAGTATTTAATAAAAATAACAGGATGTTTTGATGTCCATTACAACGCAGACCAATATAAAATCAATTATAAAGAGATTGAAAATTTATACGTAAATATAGGTACAATATACAGGCACTGGTCTTCCAAATAGCATAAAACTAATCCAAATACAGCATCGTCAGCGAAGTTAGATCAAACACAGGATAGTTGGTCCGCCGCAGCCGAGCTCCAACTTCCACTTGAGATCTATTTGCGTTCCGAACAGCTAATCCGATCTGTGCCGATATCGGGACAAGCTCTGCATTCTTCATTAGCCTGGCGTTGCGACATTTACCTTGGATTTTGTTATTTTGTTACTAGAAAGAGTTAAATGATTGATTGGTAGAGCTAGAACGTTAGAATGCACATAATCTATATTGTGTGTTTTTATGTGATAATATAACTTTTGCATGTTTATGCCAATGAAGTTGATGTGGAATATTATTCTTGTAACAATTTTATCCCCAAATAAGGAGCCCGTATCACCTCCAATATTCATTTTCACATAAAAAAACATGTGAAAGCTCTTCTTCAGAAGAAAACTGTTCAAGATCTTATTATAAACTCTTAAATCTCTTCAAATAAAGCAAAATAATATTTTATTTTAATATATATCTAATTTGTAAACTAACAAACAAGATTTTACTCTCTTATATAAGATGTAGGTAAAACACTTGGTTGTTATGTCTTCTAGTTGAAGGGTCGGGGGTCAAGTTTAGGAAAATCCCAAGGTTTAAACACCTCGTAGTATTCGCCCGCAGCACCCCTCTGTATCGTTGGTTTTACTTTCTATAATTTGTATACAGGCTGCTCTTTAAATATTTCGTATTGAATACATTTTTAGGGTTCCGTACCTCAAAAGGAAAAAACGGAACCCTTATAGGATCACTTTGTTGTCCGTCTGTCCGTCCGTCCGTCCGTCCGTCTGTCAAGACCCTTTTTCTAAGGAACGCGTGGAGGTATGAAGCTGAAATTTATATCAATTACTCAGGTCTACTGTCCCTTGAAGCTGTGAAAAAATCAAACTTCTAAGCCAACGCAATCAAAAGATACAGCCGTATATGCCGCAAATTTTCGACACTTGCAAGGGAATTAAAACCTACAGGGTACTTTCCGTGAACTCAGAATCTTGAAATTTGGTACGAAGCAACGTCTTATAGCATAGATAAAGGAAAAATTACGAAAACCATAAATTTTTAGTTACATCACATAATAATATATATTTTTTAATAATTTTAAGCTTATTTGTACGGAACCCTCGGTGCGCGAGTCCGACTCGCACTTGGCCGGTTTTTTTTGTTTAAATTAAATATTTTTTTTTGCAAATTATTGTGTCTGTATCCTAATATTATTTAAATTTAAATTGATTACTTAACAGAATTTACTGGCACGGGATAGATGGCACATGTAAACTATGTAACAAGGAATTTATAATGTTCATTTTAAAATCACTCTACACAATATTAAGTTCCAAATAAACTCCGAAGCTTACAAACAAGAACTTTAAACTATAAATAGATGATCAAAATAACTCTACATTATACTTAAACGTATTTTAAAAGTCATCGAATCTTAAAATATTTTAATAAAACAAAATATTGAACCAAAAAGATCATCCTGTCCACAATCCAACAATCAAGAAAGGGGGTTACTTGAAAGTTTAAGCAAATAACCGTCCCCCGAGGTCCGAGCGACAACAATTTCTTAATAGCCCATAACCAGGCGTACGTGCTGGCACTAATGTCGACTTAACGCTTTATGTAGGTACACTTACAAACATGCTGTATATAAGTGTAAGTGTTGGATGATACAAACATACTGTATATGTGTTGGATGTTTTGATACTTAAGATTATGCTGAATGGTTATGGTAAAAGTGTTTTGATATTAATGAATATCTTGTACATAGTAGGATTTGTGGCAATAAAACAATGGAATTTGAGAACAATATTTTATTTCCCATAGTTTTACAATAGTTTTACATTATCACTAAGTAAGATTCAACTTTTAAAACACTTAGTTTTAAGATTATAATATTATGACTTAGTTTCAATTGGCATAAAACATATATTGGCAAAACATAAACAATGTTTTAAATGGTCGTATTGCTGTATTACAAGGATAACATTTTAAAATTTGATATAATACTACACATTTAAATATAAATAAACTACTGCGAAGTATTAGTTAGTAGTAGTGTACCCACATACAATTAAAATATCATTTTTTTTTCACTAGTTAATGTAAAACACAGTATAATATTTTATAATGCAAAAATAACTACTCATGAAACATAAATTATATATTACACCTAACGATTATCACGCTTCAATAGTAAGTATTCAAGACAGAAGAACAATACTAACCATATTATTTCAAACATATTGCGCTACTAATACATACAGTTATTAGCGACATCACAATCAATTTATCATAAGAATACTATGAATTAAACATCCCCTAAGAGCCTAGTGACGTCATCTCTGGTCACCCTCGGTCGGAAGTCGGCATACGACGGACGGTCACGACAGGTAGCCTGAAAAGAAATTTTTTGTTTTGTGTACACTGTTTATTTATTCACATCACATAGAATTTACTATTATTACAGGATTACTTATAATCTAATTCGACAAAGTTATTTTATAAATTAAGAAAAACATATCTCATAAAATTATATAATATTTAGAATTGTATTGTTAAAAGGAATTTGATTGTAATGGATGAACTAAAATTTTATTAACTGATTCATTAGTAGAAAGTTGAATATTTAATAGTTTTTTTTTTGAAATGGTGAAAACATATACATTTTAGGGCTGATTTTTCAATCGTTGGTTATAACTTATTCATCGAATACCATATTAAACTACCATTTCAAAAATGTATTCTAATTGTCCGTATTTGATAGTTTACAGGTGACATTTTAAAATGTTCGTGTAATACTATATTGGACGGATACATTTTAATTTTTAACCAATGATTGAAAAATCGGCCCTTATAAAAATAAAAATTATTCGAACAAAATATATAGAGTAGAATTACAATATAACATTCGTCAAAGATTCCCTTTAAATTCTATTTAATTATGGGGATCGCACCCATATCCTCTGAAAGCGGAGAAATCAATTGATTCCTGTTTCTTTAAGATTAATATTTTTATCAATATTCCGTTATAAAATTATATTTGCTCTACATTATTATTATAGCACTACTAGTGATCCGCCCCGGCTTCGCTCGTGGTACCTAGATGTTTAAACTATCCTATCTCTCAAGTTGGATCGAACTACACATCGTGTGCGAATTTTATTATAATCGGTTAAGTGGTTTAGGAGTCCATTGAGGACAAACATTGTGACACGAGATTTATATATATTAAGATAGTTACCCTGAAAGTGTCACTTAAAACTAGAAAGCGCCAGTTAAATTACAATACTTCCCAACTGACTTTCCAGCTAAATTAATTTCACATACCAAAATAGCAGCCTTTAATCCGCGCTCAAGTGTGAATTTGACTAACAAATGCACACACGAAGATGTCCTCTGGCGATCCTTAATTGCTGTCCCGAAAACTGCTCTTAGATCATTTCCTTTACTAGAGAACGTAGGCTGGAGGAGGTGGCGCCTGGAACAAGAGATTGTGGACTTTATGCTGTAGTGATAAGGTACGTTTATGTGTAAGGCAGGAGTTTGTTTAGGTGGTTTGTAGACGAGTGAGTTCGAAATTGCAATAATATGTTCTTAAAGATTAGTGGCTATAGGTAATAATGACAAAATTAAAGAGACAATAATAAAAAGTAAGGTATTACATAGCTAATCATCAAATAAGATTGGCATGAATGTGGATTTAATAAAACGAAAAATTCGTTACCATACCATTACATTCGATACCATAACCTATAGGTATTATGTTTAATCGTAATTTTAGGTAGTGAAATGAACTAAACTATTAGGTACTAGAGATGACTAAAGCAACGAACGGATTGAACTCAAACTTTATTCTGCTATTAAAATACCTTCAAACGTATACTACTGTCTCCTTCCTTAACAGTTTATATTCTAATCCGCGCGTTTCACACGCCACAAACAAGCAGCCTAACACAGTAATTAGTCCGGGGAGATCAGGTCAAAGGGACGGAAGCTGACCGCGCGGCGGGCGCACTTCCTTCGCCAGCGAGAGCGTCTTGTCACTCGGACCTTTACAGCCTGTTTTTGACTTTGTCTTTTGGTATTTGCTTATATTTGTAGAGCTGTAGCTTTGGTTGGGGATGTTATGTCGCTTTTGTGCGTGTAAACGGGTTATGACACGGATTTTAAGTTAGATATGTGAAAATTTGTATTTGGTCTTCATCGCATAAGTCGTATGTTAATTCATTAGTACATATTGAGCAGTGTTTTATTCCAGTTTGAGTTATTTGTTATTTATTTGTTTATTCTTATACTTACACTAACTCTAGAGACGACTATTCTTGAAATTCAGTAGTATTTCATTATAGCTTTAAACAAAGGTTTATTATTTAAACAACAAATAAAAATAGATATCCTTTCGTCCTGTCTACCTCTCCATAAGATCTATAAACCAAACATTTCGGACGTAACAAGTCAGGATTTTAAAACACTTCTGAGAACCCTTAAAGCTCTTCCATGGAAGCGGTACCTTTGAGGCTAATAAAATAATATTAAAATAAAGGAGTGCTTCAGGTGAGGGCCCACGCACCACTGAGCAAGACATCAAAGGAATGCTTCAATTACCGGCCTAATTGGCTTGACCGTGCTGCTGGGCGCTAGTTTGGCGCTACACCTTGTTATTAAGAAAAATTGATGATTTGATTTGACGGGAATTTTAATTAGTTTATGGACTGTGTAGTTTGTGGTATTGCATATCATGTTGGAATATTGTACTTTAGTTGATACTTATAGATAGTGCACTTTTATATAATATACCAACCAACTGAGACTTTCTAACAGTATTCAAACTTGAAGCTTACGGATATTACATCAATATAAAATTTCGTAAATACAAGTTAAACATTGTTTATCTATTGTAAATGGTACCTAATGCATTTTATTTAGTTTATTACAAAAATCAAAATTTACAGAGGCTTCTTAACATAAATCTAGTTTCTGTAAATACTAATTTAAAATGCTAATGCAGCATTTTAGCGCTAGCAAATTAATACGTATTTTTATTAAAATTAGTATTTGCTAAAGTAAAAAGTTGTTGAGCGTCTGTCGGTGGGCAAGCGGAGTTTGAGTGAGACTTCGCTATGAGATCAAAAGTTTTTAAAACCACGCGGGGAAAGATAAAATTTAGCGATTCGCGACTTTTTCGAAAACTCCAGGTTCAAAAAAATACTATATTTTGTTGCGTTTATGAATTTTGTTAGAGTAAATTTGAAATTTATAAGATATATTATAGGAGTTACTTACTAGGAGTTAGTTACTTGTGTGATTATTTTTTGGAACGAGCTAATTTCAAACAATAATTGTTGGTTCGAATTGAAAAATTAGCTTTGTATTGAATAGTCTATTTACCTATGCTATACTTCTACTATGCTACTATGCTTCGACATAATGCTACGAGTAATACAAGAGGAGCATCAGTGAAAGCTACCAAAAAGAAGAAAACATCCTTTCGATTGCAGATAAAACTGCATGGTTCAGCTAACATGCAAGTCATACACCAAAACATAATGCTGAAAGGTGATCGCTTTTCCAAGTAAATATTTAATCGGAAGCTGTTAGTGTATTAGTTCCACGGATAGTCACAAGCGAACCCGGCTCCATAGCTAAGTGGTGTCACGGCGCTTGCCTTCCTTAACACTGACCATGCGAGTAGGACTGTAAACCACTTTGAAAGTTAAGATACATTTTTCATATTACAATTTGAATTTGAATTTTCGCTGCCTTCGTGTATTTTACTATTACAAATACCTAGTGGTTCTATGCCCTTCCATAAGGTTCTACCTATGTTTATTCAAACTAAATAAATGTATCAATTGAGTCAGATGCCATGACTTAAAAAAAAACATTATCTTAATATTACACCACACAAATTATGTCTTTATTTAAATTTTCTGAATAAAAAATAGATGTGAAACCGAACTTATTCTATTCCTTAACAAAAATTGCTATATTTGAAAGGTAGCAAAGTATTAAGCTAGCTAAGCTATTATAGCTACCACTAGACGCAAAGTTTCCAATGGTCAAGGGACAAGGGTGGTCCGAATTAATCTTAGGTCGGATTTTAGTAAAGACAAATATGGCGGCCGCTTACTAAATGGGTGGAAATTATTGAATTAAGGGGTACTCTTATGGCTTGTAAGTGCTCTGGGCTTTGGTAAATAGTTGTTTGTTATATCTGAATATGCATAATATATCAGAATTTTTTGTTCATGTTTTTTAAATAATTTAAATTGAAAATTATTGAAGTATCCTCTTTAGATTATGTACTATGGAAACTGTAGGATTCTCATGAGCATTTGAGCAATGAAGACGACAGCGACAGGAATTGTAAATATAATAGAGCCAAATCGTTGATAATCAAAACATGGCAATATTGTAACAGTATAGGAATAAATATTATGTAATTAATAATAATTATAAAGACAAAAAATAAAGCTGCACACAGTTTTATTTTTTTGTAACTGAAAACTATAATGTGTTATTTAACACCACCACAAGTATACTTAAACTATGTATTACCCTCTTGAGATATAAGGCCTAGTTTTACTACATCACCAAGGGGTATACACGTGTCAAAAATGTTTCCACAGCACGTGGATAAAGGAGGACGTCCAACAAAGGTCACGATACAATGTGTTAACTAAACAAACAGAACCAAGACGTTGAGACAATTTACATGTTGTAATTTTAATTAGGATTCCGCAACGGTCAACAGTTGGACAATGGGCCGGGCTCCACCTAATGTTAATTTAATCCGGCTCGAAGGACCAAACCTAAAAGTTGTGACTTTACGTCTTGTGTTGTTCTTCGCTGTTTGTATTTGGGTACATTCGTGTTGGAGACGAATAAATTTATCTAAAGGATGTTTTGGAATGTTATCGCCTAAAAATAATTTTGTTTATTTCAGAGACTCATCACTGCTGGTAAACATTAATTTTTATATAAGTAAACCGAATTTGATTAGATTTTAGAAAATTCATAGGCTCTACCTCTGTAAGTGTTCATGGGTGGTTGTAATGTTTTACCATCAGGCGACGGGCATAAACGACAACTAAAAAAATAGCAAAGCTTAATACTATCAAAAAAATTTAAAAACCAACTTCTATCGGATAACCATTACAACTATAGTGCTACTGAACTGCCTATCAAAACACATATATTATGTATTTCATTTAATGTATTTTATTTCAGCAGTCCCCCAGTATGAACAGCACAAAGCCACGTGTTAAGTTTGTATAATTAAGGGGAATAATTCAACGGACCCTTGAGGTCAAGCCAGTGCCGGCTGAACCTGTCGCCAAGACGTTCTCGGTAATGCTTATAAAATTATTCGGATTCGTAGACAACATTCGGTCGTTGTAATGAAAGCAGGTTATGTTGAGGAGATCTTAAGACCTAAATTAAATTTTCGTTCGATCGTATCGAGGAAGGCTATATATCATTGCGCTAAGACCAACAGGAGCGGAGCCACACGGGTGAAACCACGAAGCGCAGCTAGTAATCACTGAAATTAAATGTCACAATTTGTAACATTATAAGTTAAACAGAGCCCACAAATATATTGTATTCTTTGCAATTTTTATTATTTTCCATTAGATAATGTCTCCACATGTGCCTAAAAATTGAGAGATATTTTTGGAAAAATACGCGATGTCAGGGAATTTAAAGAGACACACGAAATATGTTTATAAGGAGCAACGTGCCTTGATTTATAACGATCTGTGGGATACCGTCTAATACGCGTTTATTATACTACAAGTTACAAGCGAAAGCGATAAAATGGAATACTCATAAAAAAGCGTGTGTGCTGAGCATACGTGTCAGAAGTGAAACTTCTTTGGCTAGATTCAAAGATACCGAAATCGTCGTCTTACTCCATAACGTGATTGTATTGCTATGACGCGACCTTATGCGCCTAAAGAAGTTTCACTACAAAATACTACATTAACTAGAAGTTGAGGAACCGTAATAATATTACTTAGTAACAAAATGAAAACAAAGGTTTGCTAAAAATTAAATGACCTTATATAGAACTGAAAATAAGTTTGTTACCTATATTAGCTAGTATTAAGTATTCTGTGCCTATAATATATTACTAGGATTGAAATAAGGTTCTAATAATTTATAGTTCTATATAATATAGCATTGTCATATATTTTATGATGTGTTGTTTATTTAGCTTCATATTGCTGAGATCTTAATTTAAAGTTTACTTAAAAATCTACATAAGGGAAGATATTACATTACACAAAATATGCATTACTTTATTAAACAAGTTTTGTTAAAAACATCACTCGCTTATGTTTTTGTACCACTGTCCCATTTGATTTATCTGCAGAACAGGCTTCAAACTAATAACGAGCGAACTCGCGGGATCATGTATAGTCTCTTGTTTTCACGGATTTGTTGGAAACCTTTTATGTTTTATGTGTTTTGGTTAGCAAGTAAGTTTAGATAATACGAATTGGGATTTTTTGCAAATTTATAGCTAGTACACTCTATAAAATGTGATCTTTGGTGACACTTTTTACCAAAACCAAAATATTTTTTAGAATACAATGGAATGTATAATTATTTTTAAGAATAATATACAGACATTTCATAGAGATTTTTATATTGTTCATATTGTCATGAAAACATTGACGTTGGTACATTACCTAATTTAACAAATTAACAAACTTAATTCAACAATCTGAAACCTTGACTTGATTTATGCATCTGGATATTTTACTTTACAAATATAAACAAATAGTGCATTAGATACTAATCGCTATTCTTCACAAAAACCCCAAAAACATAATAAAAAGCGAACCCGAGACCTTTTCCAGCCCTTCCCTCACTGATTATCTTAAGGCGTGACAACTCCACCTTATATTTATGGGTCGCGTCTGGTGATGACAAGAAATGAACAGGGAAATTATGCACTTGTAATGTGAAAATAATATAACCTATATATGGATAAACATATTATTTTTGATATGTTTTTATCTATAGATACATGCTAATAGGTACTGGATAGAGATGTTGTTTTCGAAGGATATTTTTTATAAATCAAATCAGAAAATTTAAAGTACTTACATCGTAAGAAACAAATAAAAGTCATACCTACTCCTATAATAAATTACTTACAATTATCTTAAATGACATCATAAATAAACTAGGTAGGTAGGGATATAGTTGTGGATATAGTTCATTTTCAAACAACAAATTTTGCAAACGACTTTAGTGCAGTTTTAATACCTAGCAAGTAATCTGTCATGTATTTTGGTCGTATATATTTAATGAAAATGTTTATCTTTATTTCAAAGTTAATATTTATGTGATAAAACATACCTGATAAAGTCGTATAAATTTGAAAGAAGGCAATTCAGCGGGCACTATATACAAGTTGCAATTGGACCGTGTAAAGGCGTACAAAAACGCGTTCAAACCATAAAACCGTAATAGTTGTCAAATATACATTATTTAATACGCAATAAAGTTGAATAAACTACGTATTAAAGAATTAAAAAAGCGGGCGGGAAGCCAATGCACGGGATAAATCTTGGAATTAAGGAGATCGTTCTAAGATGGCGGAGTGTCAAAAATATAGTTGGGAATTAGTATTTGTGACGGTTTTAAAATAGTAGTTACTCAGAGTAAAATTACCTTTTCACACGGGTTGATAATAATATATAGTGTATTCAAATACCAAAATGTGACGGTGAATTATAAATTAGCTAGTATAAAGAAAATTGCGTTTTTTGTGTAACTCATATTATACAGGTAAATCGAGTCGATCTGCTCTGTTTAACGAGTTGCGATACATAATAAACGGAAAAGACTACGATAACATAAATAATAATCTTTATTACTTACAAAAAATATATATATTTAGAAATACAGCCAGGGCGGGATTACAAGCGTCATTTCATGATTGCTTCATTAAATCCACAAGTAATTCACATCGAGCGCAACTACGCCATTAAAACCTTCAAGGCAATAAAATTCATGCAGTTTTGACTTTTTTTATAAATAGACGACCGCCAAAATGCAAATGTGCCTCCTGAAACATTATTTGTTAAAATTAAAAACATGAAACGCGTCGAGGGCAGACAATTGTGATGCAAATCACCTTCCAGAAAGGGAGTGCAAAGAATTGGCGTATGCCGAGAGCTGGCTGCAGATTCTTCTATAACATCTGATAATTGTAGATTAAAAATATAAATAAATGTAAGTGTATTTATGTATAAGGAAATTGGTGAAAATAGCTGCGTATAAACACTGAGATTGATAATTATTTAAATTACAAAATAACCTGAATAAATAATATTATTTTTTATGTTAATGCTTCGAGTAAAATAACAATATTGATCTCATGTTCCAATTGTTTATTTATGTACATTTACAAATTAAACCTAATAAATATTTACAATATTATGTTTTATGATGATCCACCAATGTAATATAGTATCGCCCGCGCCGATTGCTTTACAATATATCTACTATTAGAGAGATTTAAGCTCAATAACGATTACTCCAGCCACCTCTCGAACTATAACACAGGAATTTATAATATACTTTTTTATTTGGAGTTAAGTGTTGAGCAGCTATAAGGGGCAAGCAAATGACGCAATACTCCAGCAAAGCGGGTGTCGGCTGAGAAATGAGGTTATTATTTATGTTAATTCTAACACTAAGTGACGTCTTACCTTTAAGGGTTGCCACGTTAGGGTAGCATGCAATAAGCGACTATTAATGTTTGTAATGGTTGGGGGTGTAATGGAAAAATGAGATTATGGTTTCCTGATGGTATGCGTAGTTCTGGAGATGTGTAGAATATTCTGGAATGTTGGAATAGAAAAACGATTGTATCACTTGAATTGTGTGCTGATTTTTCTGTGCAATAATTAATAAGTGAAGTTTTGAGCTAAAGTCGAAATATACGGTTTTTAATACGGCAAAAAGTTAATCCTATTCAAAAAAAAAAAAAACATTAAAAATTTCCAAGATTATTTTCTGGTATCCATCTTAGTAGATCTTGTCACCTAGGTGGCTTGCCTCTTCTATCAAACACACATAGCGAAAGTATTGTACTACATGGATTATCATCTCCTCACAAGCGAATCCACTGTATCAACCCTAAATGGCAACTTTTTCTCAAGTCACCGCGGTAATTGTGGCACTTTACATAATGTCTATTTTAGTGGCGCGAGCATTTTTCAGGCCTCCCTAATGAGGCGCGAACGTTTCGTAATGCAAGGTAACTCATTTGCGCATTTCGGATTTATGGCGACGTTAAGTGTAGTCGATCGACTGTGTTGGCTGTTAGACATCGATTTTGCCATTTTTGTAATGGTTTTAGCGGTGACGCGGTCTTGATGTTGAGACTATTTTTAGGATTTTTGAGAGATGTGAATTAAGTTCGTCTGTTGTTTATTTTTATTGGTAATCAGAGATTTTATGCATGTTCATTTGTAATTCTAAGCTAAGAATCTAGTGTTAGACAAAGGATAAAGCTATTTTTGCATTATTTTCCATTTTATACGGTTTCATTGACTATTGACCAATTTTTCTATCCCCGTCCTACTTACCCGACCAAGATAATCAAACATACAAAACATCCAGACAGGCCTGGCCTGTCCCGCGGAGCGTTCGTCCCATAAATACCAGTTATGTTTCGTGTGAGACGAATTGCTAATGCGCATTACCAACTTTACACTTTGATACCGGATTTATACCCCCACAAATCTACCTTGGCTGAGTTTAAACGAGATCATATTTACAAACTTATGATCTTGTTAATGTGGACTTGGGTAGTATAGTGCTGTTTTTGTTGAAAGGGAAACTGGTGGTATACCTAGTCTGTAGACAGCTGATATTGTATTGAGTTAGCTACCATATTAAAGTTCAAAATATTTTAACACGATTGAGATAAGATATAATTACATATTATGTCGTTGAATTTGTGAAAAAGGGCTTTTAAAATAATGATCATCAACTATCTGAATGCCAAACTCTACCAAATTCGGATCATTCAATAAGTGATAAGAAAGTAGATAATATTTTAATAACTAAGTACCTACTTTTTTCCAAAACAGTAGTTTAGTTAGAGCATAGGCAAAGCTGATATATTAAAAGTTCAAAATAACACTAAAAACCTGTGTCATCAGTAAAGGAAGGTCATAAAATTAATAATTTAAAACATCCTCAATCACAAGGTGCTATGTTAGTCCGCCATAAAACTCGTGCGCACACCCGGTCCCGTCTGCCAGCTGGTCGCACCTGGCCACATCACAAGACGAACCATAACATTTAATGATCATTTTGCGAATGTTTATTACTTCGGCATTATTCATAAATGGATTATTGTCTAAGTTCAGAATAGTTTGTAGTAGTTAATATACTTGGTATAGAGGTGAAGTTGCAAACCTATATTTAACGTTGTTCGTATTTATATCACTATCATAATATTATATTAAACAAAGTAACTCAAGTCTGTTCATCTGATTTTGATGCGCTCTTTTAATAGATAGCGAACACGGTATTTAATTTAAGTTTTATATAGACATTATAATATCATAATTTAATTTATATTATATATCTACTAGGTAATAGGTACTTCATAGCATCTGTGCAAAAATAATGTGAAAATAATTGAAGAAATGAAAAAATTACACACTATAATACCTAATCTATTATAATAAACCACATAGATGACTAGACTATCTCCTACCTACGTTATATAAAAGCCAAAAAGCACTTAATCAGATAAACAACTAACTTTTCCATACAATATCAGCGACATTAAGCCTCTCAGAGCATTACATTTATAAGTTTTTGTTTCGCCACCTGCAACAACAGTCGTTACATAAATAATACGAAATGCCGTGTTTACGCGACACGCGTTTTTCACGATATGACAGGCTTTTCGGGTGTATAGATGCTTTCGAATAGTTACATAACGTTTTCTATAATATCAGAGATGAAAGGAGAATATCTATACTAATATTATAAAAGAGGAAAGGTTTGTATGTATGGCTTTCAGTTTTCACGCATAAACTACTGGACCGATTTCAATGAAATTTAGCACACATATAGAGGGTAACTTGGATTAACACATAGGCTAGGTTTTATCGGAAATCCCACGGGAACGGGAGATACGCAGGTTTTTCTTTGAAAACGCGGGCGAAGCCGTGGGCGGAAAGCTAGTATGGATATAATTTGGTGAAAGGTGTTTATAGTCGCGTAAGCAGGGATTTCAATTAATTATTTTGAAGTAAAAGATAACATACAGGTCCAATAAGATTTGAGTTTGAATTTGAGTTAACTCGCTAATACCTAATTCTTGATGACTGGAGAGGGCTCTATCTATTAAATATGTATTCGTTTTACACCAAAAAAGGTACCCATGTATTTTTTCTTTTCAGGAATTTATTTACACAAAAGCACAACATTAAAAATTATATTCAAATGTTGTGTGACCTTGAAAGGTGACTAATTCCGTGTTGATTTTCAGTCCCCGAACATTGAAATACTTACGGGAATTTAAATAAATAAATAATAAAAAACAGTCTTCATCTTAAAACATTTTCGACATCCAAAACGTCTCAGTTCGACATTTCTTAATGACTCAAATAAACAGAGGTGGTGTTTTTATGACTTCGGCATCATTGAATGTACCTTTTGTAATGGTAATAAAATCGCTTTTTCATTGCCATTCGAGTGTAGCGGAAAGATTGCGGGCACTCCTGTAAATATTTATGAAGCGTATTTGTTCAACTTTGCCTTTTTCGTAAAATACTTGTAACCATATGGGTTTTGAAAATAAACAAATTTCTGGGGTCTTGGGTCAGTTCTGTTGAAGGGTTGATTTGTGAAATATTGTAGTTTTTTTGCAACCCACAAAGCTTTACCTACCTACTTACTTCTACAGAATACAAGATATGTTTATTCATACGCAAATAAATTAAATTGCCCACAAGAACTAGAGAGTCAACTTTTCAATTTTTAATACCTAAATAGATTTAAATCCCTAATAAAATCTCCAATAAAACTTATCTTATAACAAAACTAGGAAACTCTAAGCAAACGCATAAATACAGGCTAATAAAGTGTTCTAAGAAAATCACATCTCGTCTAAATCTCGTGCAAGAATGCAGAATATTTTTAATCAATACAAATTATGTATCGCCGATACTGCCCCGGGCGCCAGGGGGATCTATTTCAACTGCACAGTGGGCGAATTTCACAAGAGATTGTTTTAGGAATATTATTTATGGTGATGAATTATTTTTTTAAAGAAGCAATTATTGGAAATAATATGGAGTTTGGTATTGAAAATTATAAATTAGCCAGTTAAGTTGAAATAGAAGTTATTAAATCTGTGTTCTGATGGTTTATGAAAGCTGAATTCAGTACATTTATAGTTTTTGCGATCATATTATACATTGTTTATATTTTGTCCATAAACTAGAAAATGCATTTTACACATTAAAAAGGACTATTTGAAAGGTAGCAAGTCTTTTTTTATAGAAACTAAAGTGTGTGATATTCGATCTGTATTTTTTATAGAAGTTAATGGATTCGTTTAAAAAAAAATCTATGTATGCGCAATAAACTGAGATCGTTACATCTTCAATGTCTAGTTGAACTCTAAACTACTACTTTATAGTTTATACAGATCATTCATACAATATTTAATTAATCTCTATGTCTGAATATACCTAACACAAAACCGCCCACTGTGCGCCGGATACGATGGGATCTTGGGATCTCGGGATAAAGTTAGTTAAGATATTGATTCATCTCCCCTCAGGTAAGTAATGCGAAGTATGTGTGGCTATTCGTAGCTCAATACGAATTGTTTCATGTTCATTATAAAATGTTTAAGAGTTTGATGGAAAATTGAAGAACAAGTTTTTGTTCATTATTTGGTTATTATTAGAAGTATTTAGTGGGTAGATTGTTATTATCGTATGCAGATTAATTTTGAATGGTTTACATGGGGATATTTATCATCAGCTCTACTAAATAGATATCAAATTGACATTTATATTGATAACCTTTAAAAATCCATGTTGAGTTGATTGGCTGGAATATCTCTATTAGTTTTTAAAGTGTTTTCTTTCCTTTATCAGAACCTATACTTTAGTGGTACAACGTTTGTAGCCACGGTTTTGAATTGATTGAAATGATACAAAACCATAGGTAACTTTACACAGTTTATACTACCACGGATACCAGAGATAGGAGGAGGAATGTAAATTGTTTATGAAATGTGACTGTAAAATAAATAACTCTGATTTTGTTTAGACACCAGCACCTCGTTAAAACAAGACAATTCGATTCTAAACCAATTTATAAGTAACTTATAGCATAATTATTTACAAATACAATAGTTTTACCAGCCATGCAACCGCAAGCGAGCTAAATGCGTCGGCTAAAACAAAAAGCTCGTACTTGCAGCGGTTTCGGTACAAGTTCCGAGCTTTTTAAGTGTCCAACTCAGTGTGTTGCTGGTAAGCTATGTGGGGTTCCATTTAATTCTATATCGGCTGTTTTTTGTCTATTGGCTATTGGAGTTTTGTTAGATGCGATTCAAGGCAAGTCTGTAGATTTTATAGTTCCTAACTGTCAGTCTTTTCAATTTTATTTTTTTTATTATAAAACTTGTCTCAAAAAGCTCCGGTATGTCTAACGTCTCTCTTTCAAATGTTTTATATCTTAATTTATAAAAGCTATTATATTTTAATACTAGCTGCGCTTCGCGGTTTCACCCGCTCCTTAGTGTAATGATAATGCCTAATTAAAGTCTTCCTAGGTACCTAAATGGGCTATCTAACATCGATATAATTTTTCAAGTCGGACCAGTAGATCCTGAGATTAGCGCGTTCAAACAAACAAACAAACTTTTCAGCTTTATAATATTAGTATCTGGATGTAATCAGGACATAGGTAACCTGAGCAAAAATCAAAAATAGCGAACATACCAAATCTAATAAAACAATTAGCAATTAGATACGTCCAAAACACGAAGCAAATGACCAAGTTGAACTACTTAAAAACTAAATACTTGTATACAAGGCATCGCTTCAGGCATACACAGTACTCAACTAAAACTGTTTCAACTCAAGAACTGATTAAGAGCACACTAAGACACTTAACACTTGAGTAAATAACTTTTATGTTTAGGTAAATACTAGGTAAGTAGATTAATGAAGAAATAAAATAAATTATTACAAAGATGAGTCAATAATATATTTACAAAGAATAAGGTAGATGCATAATATGCTTCAGAGATAAGCATTTATTACGCCGTGATAAAAAATGAGGCAAAGTCCCAAGTGTATAGGTACATACATACTATGTTTAATTTACATTTTATCTGTCAATCAATGATCAATCAACCAACAATTAATTTGAACCTATATGATACAATACCACAGCATACATAATATGTAGTAGCTAAACGCTACAGAAGGGACACTCTCCGCCTCCCGCCAAAATTAAACACTTACCTCACCCCGCACGATCATGCTATAAATGGTCCGCATTTTTCTACAAGGACGATACGCAACGAAGATTGACAACGTTAATCAAATTGACTTACAGTAATTTTATTATTTTGGATTTGTGATTATCGTTTTTCGTAGAAAATGGTTAGATATTGTGCTGTTTACGGATGTATTTCATCAGAAAAACGCGAATCAGAAAAAGCTCTAATTTCTGAACGTTTTCGCTTATAACTTTTTTATTTATAGTTCTACGACAAAAAGTTACTGGACCAAAGTTGTAGAAAATTTAATTTGCAACAAATAATGCTAACAATTTTTTTTATCAGATAAATAGTTTAAGAGATATATCGTAAAAACCATTTCAACCGCTATTTTCAAGATGGCGGCCGTGGGACAAGGGTGGCAACCCCACAAACTTGGTTTTAGCTACTCACTGACCCCCCCTACACATCAAAAACATAAAATTGCGTCCTCTAAAAACTGCAAGGTTAGGCCTAAAAAATGTAACATTTCAATGGAGTATATCTATAACATAGAGTATGTTCTGATTTGTTCTAAACATTATAATGACCACAGACAAAATAAGATGCATATAAATGCTGACCCATTTCGAAGTTCATCTAATGTTTTATACGTAACGTGTGTGTACTGTGGCGCTAAGTGCATATGTGTGTAAGATTGTTCCGACTGTCCAGTGCTTTCAAGCCTGGCGGAGTTAATGTAGGTTCTGAAAACCAACAAACAAGGTTATAAAAATATACCTATAGATTTTATATGAATAAGAAGAGAACTAATGGTATTCTAAATGCGACATGTTTGTTGGTATGAAACTATAGTACTCAGTAATCAAAAGACTAATAAACAATTAGAAAGGAATAGAATTAATTGATTGGGAGAGTTATGGTGTAACATATTAGCATTTTCAAGCGCATTTGATGCTTTAATAATTATTATTATTATTAACTACATGTGTATTTTCATATTAATGTAATGTATTATTTATCATACTAAGAAGAATATCTACTGATTTGTGCATAATTGAGTATTTGAATTAAAAAAAATTATTGATTTTTTTTATGTATTTTGAAACTTTATTAATAATAATATTGATATTTAATGCAAATAACTTACAAAAAAATTTTTTTCCGTTAATTATAAGCAATTAAAAATTGATGAAATTTAAGTTAGAATCACGTGACTAAAAACGCGCCATGACTGGTCACCACAGTTGTGACGTCATAATGTTATAGCTATTATTAACTGCAGTACATAGCGTTTACATACGATTTGTTAGTTGGTTCCGAATTAGTTAGTTATATAGTTACGAATAATATTCTTGATGTTGATATATTTATGATCACCGATTTTTGTCAGGAGTTGCCTTTGTAGTATTCGTACATAATGGTACAAAACGATAACTTTTGAGGTTCGCCATTTTTAATATAAATTTAAATAATATAATTAACAATTAATATAATTAATATGTAATTTAATAATGACAACAAAATTAAATAGATCAAAACACTGTATTTATTATTAACACGCTTTTATTAGCTTCACCTGTATGTTTGTATGTAACCGACTCCTTTCGAAGTTTCGACTCGATTTTGACCCACTTAAAACCGACGGATTTTGTTCAAATTTTGAACACTTATCAAGGTCCGATGACAATACAATAATATCATAAATTTATCCTGATAAGGATCGCCAGGATCAGCTTAAAACATATGTTTGTATGTAACCAATTCTCCTTTCGATTCGATTAAGACCCACTATAAACCGACGGATTTAATTTAAATTTTGTATACTTATAAAAACCCGGTAACAATACAATAATTTCATGAATTTATTATTTTAACCTGTTTAGTTTTTCAAACTATATTTAATTTTCTATCAACTGCAATGAGTGAAAACTAACATTATGACGTCACACGCGCTCGGGTGACGCTTCGGGAGTTGTCGGCGTGTCTTCGGTACTGGATTCAAAGACTAATTTTTATTTTGAAATAACTTTTGAATTATTGCAAAAAAAATAAAAATAAAAACAGTTTTGTTATAAAACTAATATATAATCTTTCCATTTATCACAAAAAAAAATTTAATTCAAATACTCAATTATGAAGCTTACAACTACATCATATAAATTTGGAATATCTTTATCATTTATCTTTGTCCTTTCTTACAATGAAACTTCGAAACAAAAGTCCCCAATTACATGCAGTTTCTATCACAGGAAGTATTCTAATGAGTACCTTCGCCCTTCAAGTGATTCATGAATTTATTAGTGAACTTTCAATAAGGGAGACAATGATTTTAATGTACTTGCAAATGATACCAACTTTGATACTAAGGGGTCTTATTGTATTCGAAGTTTTGGTAAGGTTGTGGTTGACAGTAGAAGGTAACTAATTTTGGAGGTGAGTATGTATGTTGGACGTTTTCGGGTTTTAAACAATACAAGTTATTTAAAGGCTTATGCATGTACAAGGGATCAAACAACCTTTTTAAAAAAATAAGAAAATAAAAAATGTGTGCTATGACCTTATTTTTCAAAAAATAATTTTCTATATGCAACTTTACAGAAATACGTCGAATCACGCGTGGTAGGGAAAAAGATGGCGCGTAACGGAATAATGTCACGCGTAACGAAAAAATTTTACACTAAATTTTTTTCCAACCCCGATAAAAAAAGTTGAATATGGAAAATAGTCCAGTCGATATTTACCGAGGTCTACGTATTTACTATTTAGGTCAACATCTATTTCCTAGCACACAATAAAAGCAACAGTGGTATGAGTAATTAACACAAGATAATGGCGTAAGACGAAGTTGGAACGTTACCGGCCGGGTATCGCAACTTACACTATAACCGGGAGATTAGCCCGGCCCACCCGGATGTGTGGGTTTGGCCATGCTCAACCGGGTATTTTCTGTTAAGTTTATAATGTGGATGAGTATACTACAATGGTCATGTTATCCTCACATTAATATTTTTTTATATCTCAATCGTTTATAAATGAAATAAAAAATATGTTAATCGTTGAAAATCTACGTTGTTGTAGGCACGTCTGATACATATAATAAATGAAGTACGGTTAATGAATAGGTACATGAAACGTTATGTACGTAGAGCATGTGTAAATTATTGCAATATTTCGTAAATGGCTTCACTGTTTTCTTTATATTGTATGCTATTATACCACGCACTGTAAGGACAGGTCTTAGAATTCTAATACTTGCAAAGCTTGAGGGATGTAAGGATTCATTAATTTATCTTTAAATTTCTTAATAAAAAATAAATTAAATTTTACTAAAAATATATTGACGCAATTTCTTAATTAAAATTGAAGTCGACTATGGACTAGACCGCGTAAGGTAACAAACAGTAACAGATACGAATTGAATATTAAGATGTAGGGTTCTCAGAACGCGCTCATAAACGTATCTTACCTACTGTACTTTGATTTATTGTCTACCCTCATATATTTTACAACCTGGAGGGTAGTTTGTTTTGATAATAATAACTAAATACATATTATTAACAGGAATGTGTATTATGATACTTTTAAAATATAAACATTTGAACTATCGGAAATGTAGAGCATTCATTAATATCTCTAAAATATATACAACAACAGAGTCTAACGAATACAAATCCCTAATGATTAAGTTAATGATCTATACAATTAAGTAATAAGAGGGGATTTTTTGTTTTTATTTGTTTCTTGTTTGCGGCGAATTATTCATCCCTAATCCTTTGCTTATCCGAGGGATTAAGACGAGGGAGGTGTTTTCTCTGGCATTTTTCAAGGAACGATATCGGGAACAATGAGCAGGGTGACCAGAGGTAGGATAGGATATTTTAATAGTAGTATTTATTTAGTTTTCATTTTGTAGGATATTTTTTTGAGAATACAATAAGTTATTTGATTGATATAGTAGTTATATAATACGTAGAATTAAACAAATGTTCACTATTATCTGTCTGTGTTGATGAAATGAATTTTTATTAAAGAAATTTCATGTCTCTTTACGTTTGGACTTTACAATAAACATTTTTTTTTATTGTGAATAGGGAAGCGCTTTACTACAATCTCGTCCGATGTTAAGCTGGGATGTGCTGTAAAGTACGCGCTTCTAATAGGTACCCGTTCACTCTACGCTTGTAGACCCCCATATTGTACTCGTCCGGAACACAGAACTTCTTCTTTAATGTAGTTGGAATCTCATATTTTATTCGTGGGACATCCCAGATGTCCTCAACGTGCGTACATCATCTCGAGAGGCAATATTTCAAGCGGTTGCAATAAAAGAAGTAATTAGTAATGTTTTGTTTACAAGACGCGTCGCGACTCACCAATCTCCGCGGCTAATCGTTGACACCATTGTAATCGTCAAAAGTTTTTGCGCAAAAAATGCTTTAGCGTGGCGACAATTCATTGTTTTTTTGATGGATTGAAAGTGTAATTCGTCAGCGATAAGCAGGATGATTTGGGGGTTTGTAGTTTTGTTTTTGTGTACTTGGTGTTGGTTTTAATTTTACGGACAGTAATTGAATTAGGAATTTTTTAACGATGTAAAATAATTTCAAGACATTGTTGTAACAATTTTATACTTACTTTATTTACATGGTAAGTGGTAACTATAATGTTCAAGATAGGTATAGAAAATCAGTACCTACTCTGGCAGAAGCGGCACATGCTAAATAGCTTTCCCTTATAGTGCAAGACACTTTTCTAACGTTCTCTAGAGTATACGTGTTGGAACTATTTTATTTAAATATTAAGTCTTATACAACAATTCTTTTTAATCGATAAATTTATTTTATGCATAAAATTATCACTATTATGTTGTACGAATTTCTCCACTCCCTTTTATTAAACACTACATTAAAAAGTGCAAACTTAATTGAAACACCGATCTAAAATAACGCAAATTAAATGACCTCATAAAGTCATAAATACACATACGTAGCGACGTCACTGCGCGCTGCGACATCCATAAATTCACAACACTTTGAAAATATCAAATGGAAATTTAACTACCTAATACGGTCTACACTACGCTTTAAAATGTTTATATGGGATTTCAGTGTTGTTTTTATGTTATTGTAGACGAATAAAAACGTCTGCTAGTGTTGTGTTATGAATGGCCTATGAATTTTGTTGGTCACAGATTATTTTTGCAGATGCGTCTCAGATATTTTTTTAGTTCTACATCACCCCATTAAATAAATAAATCTATCTTACATAAAAGGATATGATTGAACAATCAATCTATGGTTCATTAAAATTAAATTTGTATTATGAACTTGTAATGGATTATATTGTAGCCGATTTTTTAAACAATCAAAGTTGAGTAGGTATAATATGTTTTATACACTTTTAGTAAAAACTTCTGTTGAAAGTTAAAAAAATAGGGAAGAATAATTCATAAAGTCATCTCTAAAAATAAACTCGAAAAGAGATGCATAAAATAAATTTGCGATACAAAATTCAAGAAATATCAAATAAAATCTCAGTCACGTACATAATCTATATGGAGTGTCTCTTAGGTTGCATCGAGGCAGTTTGCTTGATATAATGCACATCTCTGTCGTTATTGCTCCAACCTACTTATTTATAATTGTTGTAGCCTCCCTACCCCCGACACGACCAGTATAACCTGGACCCCCAAGCTTAGACACTACACACAGTGACAGCTCAACCTGAACTGGTTGATTCGTGAACCCAGCCATCCAGTGTAACTTGAGCTCTCGTTAAAAAGATTTGTAGGGCTGTGACAGGTCAATGGATAGTGGCGGCTTAGAGCCAGTTAGGTCGGCACGGGTAATTTAGTTTTCTTCCATGGTTGCTGTTAATGCTGCTGTTATTGTTAACATCGTACACGAATTATAAGCTGTGTTTATGAAAATATTATACGTTTAAGTGGATTTCATATTTAGCAACTCATAAAAAGGTATTTTAATAAAATAATACCAAGAAATGTTACTCCTTCGTTTGTAAACGTTCGATTTTACCACTGTATTAGGGAAAGAAATAAGTTACAGGTAAATGAGAAAAACCTTAATAAATAGATATTTCATTATTGAAGAAGTGAATTCACTTAAATTAAATCCTATGACATTCAAAGGTTTAAAATTAAACTGAAAATAAAGTAGGTTTAAATAAAAGGTTGTTGCCCTTAATGCAATTCGTCGCAGTCTGTCAGAGCTTTTCTTGTCTCACAGTGTCTCTTTATTCTAAGGGTTTCTAGGAATTTATTCATAGTAGGCAACGTTAAATAAAGAAGACGCAAAATGATTAAAGTTTAAAGATAATAGGTAACTTTCAAGTTCAATTTCAAGTTCAATAAATATTTTGTACAGAAGGACGTTTCTGCCACGTTAAGTAAGTAGTGTAATGTAGAAACAATCTTCACTAGTAGATAATATAAACGAAGGCTTCAATACTCTTCAATACCTCTATTATTATAATTGACTAATACTTTAATCACTATACAAGAACAATTTACCAAGCCGATCTAAGCAATATTAATAAGAGTTCAGCTAAATAAAGCGTAATTTGAAGCCCGACGAATCCACCATTTTATCGAAGTTAGTTTGAACAACCTACGCAATAACCAGCCGCATTAGAGCTGCGGCGAACCGATTAATTTTATTGCCTCGGCTAATTCTATCAAAGAGAGTTCCGTTTTAATAGCGCACAACAAAATAAGACCCTTAAAAACTAATGT
>CAJQZN010018783.1:0-12532 GCA_907164685.1 Colias eurytheme | reverse complement strand
ATAATATTACAAATCGAAAAGTCACTGCAGAGAAAGCAAAAGTAAAGTGGCTGAGTATTCAGTGGCTCCTTTACCACAAGAACCACCCATTTACAATATTTTTTAAATATTCAAATAATCCTGAGGTCTTATTTGAATCCGTAGACATAAATAAAAGAAATTCTGTTAATATTGCTTATATTAAACGTCGTCACTGGGAACTGGGACGTCGACAGCAACAATACTGCACGTAAAATTGTCATAAAATTTAATCACAACTTAACTTACGAGCTAGAGCGTGTCAAGACCAAGTTCGGGTATTAAGTAATGCATATGTGCACCGAGAACAATTCCCTATTTGCTTAGCATATGCTATTACCATTCATAAATCACAAGGCCTTGGTCTTGACAGTGCTCTTCAGTATTTTGCAAAGGGCAGGCTTACGTTGCACTGTATAGAGTTAAAACTCTAGATGGGGTACATATTCTAAATTTAGAACCCAGTCAAATTAAAGCACAAGAGAGCGCTATAGTGGAGTACAATCGCTTGCGGACGATGTATCGTCCT
The DNA here is from genome assembly GCA_907164685.1 of Colias eurytheme. Taxonomy (NCBI): domain Eukaryota; kingdom Metazoa; phylum Arthropoda; class Insecta; order Lepidoptera; family Pieridae; genus Colias; species Colias eurytheme. The sequence continues at coordinate 11,985 of CAJQZN010018783.1, read as the reverse complement.
GACTTAGCTAGACTTACCATAATCAGTGTACGATTACCCAATCGTACAGACAATACATGTTCCCGTAATGCAATGCGTCGATATTGCATATTCTATTATAATGTATATTCATTATTATTTTACCACACAATCAGTCAGTTCGCAGTCGGACTCCGTACCGGGCGGAGCTACATCATCTCATCTCATTATAGTGAATTAATAATAATTATCTCAATCTTATAATTTACCCCAAAACCTCCCCCATACAATCAGAAAACGAGTTTAAAAATCTTATTTGCATAATATAGAGTCGATAAATATTTAAAAAACTTGCAGTAACAATGTATAATATTTTTAATTTCATTTTTTTGAAACTTAAAATGTAAACAATGTACCTACTATGTTATAGGTACAATTAAATTTTTATTTCTTGGAGACGAAAGACCTGTATTACTGGGGCCTTAGACAAAGTAACAATTAAAAAACGATAACGAAGTTAGAAAAGGCAAAAATGTATGGAATTGACATACGCCGCGTTAGATCACGTGGTCTATCTAATGTCAATCCCATACATTTTTCCTTTTCTAACTTCGTTATCGTTTTTTAATTGTTACTTTGTCTACGGGCCCTGATCTATGATGGCCACGGAAGCCATGTCGATATTTCTGTCGTAGAATTAGCTACCCGTAATGGTATGTATCACTATTTTAAAATTACCACTTCACATTTACTACAACCCCTTGACGTCTGCGTCTTCAAATCATTTAAAACACGATGGAATAAGTAGGTAGACTAGCAACGACATAATTTGGGTGTTAAATTACCAAAAAAATAATTTTCAAAACTATTTGCAAAAATATGGCACGAAATTAATCCCGAAATTATACGTAATGGTTTTAAGGAGGCAGGATTGCAGGAATTATTCCTTTCAATCGCAATACGATTCCTGTTGAAAAGTATGATCCCAGATCTTATAGCAGATGGCTTAAAAGCAAATCTGAAAACAAAAGTATTGCTTCTCGTCATGTAATTATGACAACTAAAACTGTCCAGCCCGCCTAGAGTGCGAAACGAAAATATTTTTTTTTAATCAAAAATGACAGAGAAAATATTCTCCTTTCTTCCTAGCCTTATCCCGTATCTTACGGGGTCGGCTGCCTAGAAAGGAGAATATTTTCTCTGTCATTTTTGATTAAAAAAAAATATTTTCGTTTTTGACAGTCAGGTATGCCAACATAACGGCAGGGGAACTCTTTCGTGAAACGCACTCTAGTCAAGTGGCTTTCTGTTAGCGTAGCGTTCAATAGAATAGACTACGAATGTATGAGATTGACGTAGGCTGTAGATAAACGTATCTACAGGTTACGTCAATTTTTAAAAATTATGCTCGTGTGATGTTGATATTGTTATACCTATATTAAGAAGAGCTGGAACGTCAACACATTTACACATTGCACATGTTAGGCCGGGAGATACTGACACAAAATTTCGGGTCATTTGTAACAGGATGGCGGTCTAGAGGGGTCTTAGTACGCAATGACAAAAAGAAAAATGATGGTCAGAACGCTGGTACCGGTGGACTAGTCGCGTGGGAGTTAGTCACACTCGTCGGATAAATAGCAAAAGTCCAACGATTTGTAACACAAAAATTTTAGAATTTACCGATAGCCCTTAAAAAAGATGTAGGCGGTAGTGTCATGCCATACTTTTACGATGTGACTTACAGTCCGCCTTACCGACGTGAATGCGTTGATTTAAAAAAACAATTCAACTTTTGCACAGTTAACCATCGTCGTGCAGCCATTTACTAAAATCGCCATGCCATACTTTTCGGACGATTCCAAATAGTCGCCATACCGCGGAAAATCTGCAAATTTTTGAATTTTTTTTTCTCGCCAAACGATGTGTACCACCCTACATTTTTTTTTCAACAACTCCTGAATGATTATAAATAGAAGTGTGATAATGCCATACCTGTGGGTGGTGGCGAATGTGTATAAGATTTTTTTCTTATTGTAAGATTTTATTCGTAGTTACACCGGAAAAGTATGGCATGACACTACCGACTACATCTTTTTTATGGGCTATCGGTAAATTCTAAAATTTTTGTGTTACAATTCGTTTGACTTTCGCTATTTATCCGACGAGTTCGACTAACGCCCACGCGACTAGTCCGCCGGTACCAGCGTTCTGACCATCATTTTTCTTTTTGTCATTGCGTAATAAGACTCCTGTAGAACCGCCATTCTGTTACAAATGACCCGAAATTTTGTGTCAGTATCTCCCGGCCTATGTATGTGTCATATTTTGCAATTGTTTATAAATACAGGGTGATGTAATTGGTGTAGTACGAATATCTAAAAATCTATGAAGAATTTTGTGATACAGTAAATGGACGAATTATAGACTATTTTACAGTATTTAATAAAATCATTTAATTTTTTGTTCATTTTCATTAGAAATGTCAATTTTTCTCACCAATGTGGAAATTTTGATAATAAGGATCTTGTTAGAAAAATATAAATTTTGACTAAAATCGGCAATTTTTTTTCAAAAATCAAATTACTAATTAATAATCAGAGTTATCACCATTTACATTAATTTACAAACGATATCGGTTGTTCTTACTTAAAATTGAATACCAATGTCTTATTGCGGTATGTGTTCTTTGGAAGTGTTCGTAAAGTTGTTGATCCGTAATTAAATTTTGCGGAAAATATTTTAGAGCGCTTTGTTGTGACATATCCTAAGCATATTCAATAGAATTAAAAGACGAGCGAATATGCAAGCCAGTCTAAAACTTGAATGTTTTGGTCTCGAAGAGCGGCCGTTCCCTGTCATGTCGTATGCGAAGGGACATTATCATTCATGAGTAAGAATTTCTGGTCCATTTTTACTTTGTATGAGACAATACTTTTTAATTTACTACTTTAATTTACTACCTCCTCGTGTTTTTATACTACCTTTGTAACCAACAAACGCGCTGGGTTCATGCGCCAAAGTAGACTCCTGATCCGTACCCACATTATGATATTCCCATGATGATATAGATGTACCTCCTGAGGATGCCACAGATGGCTAACTATCCCAAGCGTTTCTCCGGCTCGTGTTCTTCGTGGATCCGGATGAAAACCTGACCGGAATCATTGGTAAATAACAGCAAAGGCGTCAACTTGCACCACATATGCTAAACGCTCTCATCAATTACTGAAAACTAGCTTCATCGGTCACATAAACACAGTACATAAGCTAAGATAGTAAAATTAGTGGTTGGGGTGGCTATTCGCCTAAAAAATAGAACTCCATCCTATTGAAATTGTCCTGGCTTGTCAACTAGCTAACTAGTTTTCTAGCTTAGAAACGAATCTAGTTTTGTCTACACGAAGCCAGAAGCTTGCTAGCTGACTGACACTAGCTTGCTATCATAGCATAAAAAACTAGCTTTTTGGATCTCGGGCATAAGGGAAAAGCATTCCTAAGCATAGATAATATTTTATTTCATAGAAAAACTTCTTCCAAATTTACCACCTCAGTCAGTTTTAGTACTCGATACTCGTAATGCATCATACGACAACGTCGTATCGGATCCAGTGCCCACATCGAATTCAAGAAAAAGTGACATGTTAGCTTGGTTGGACAAACATAATATACCATATCCAGAAAGAAACACAATACCTATTCTTTATGACATTATTAAAAAAAATAAGCCAAACTATACACAATTTTTACTTGATGCAATCCTCAAAGATCATGGACATAGTGTATTGCGCCTTCCACCATCCAGAACTCAACCCAATAGAGTTACTATGGGGCATAATTAAAGGGAAAGTAGCATCACAAAATGTGAACTTTAACTTGAAAACTGTGGAAGAATTATTTAGAAAGGAAGCAAATGCTATTAGTCTGGATATGTTTAGTGACGTTTGGAGAAAGACGCGAGAACATGAGGAAAAATATATTCAATTAGAACCAAAAGTAGATAATTACACTGACACATTTATAATAACATTAAGAAATTCCGACAACGAAAAATCGAGTTCTTCGAGCGATGATAGTTTCAGTGAAGTAGAAGATTACGATTATGATTAAATAGATTCTTCTTCTTCTCTATAGATACTGCTTTCTGAATTGGTGGTAAATGTTAAAACTGTTAAACTGTTATGTCGATTCAAAAGTGCTTCTAGAAGAAGTCTAATTGTATAAATGTTTGAGTTTGATAAAACCAATAGTGTGAAAATTATACAATAAACATGTAACACATATTTGTTAGCGCGTATTGGTAGGTATGTATTACGTACTTCCTTCAAATATAATATTTCTTAGATATCTTTACTCGACCAAAGTCAGGACAAGACTGCTCCGCAACTGCAGAAGACGTCCGTTATTTAAATCATTATCAAAACAACCATCCGTGTGTTGGGAGTGAGCGTACACGTGTTATTTGTATTGTTTTTATGACCTGAAATTTAATTATTATTTGATAATTGAATGATTATTAATACTTTTATCCAATTGATTATTATTAGAATAAATAATTAAGTTCATCAATTGATTTACTTTTAAATTATAATTTTACATGTAATTATATTCGCATATATTTATCTACAACGCACCATTTTACAATTCAAGTCTAAAATGAAACTAGAGTCGCATTTATTTTTGAACATACTGTAAGTGAAATTGCATAAGTGTGAGTACTGTGAACATGCCAGCTTTCCTTAATTGACCGATACGATTACGTCGAAAAGCAGATATAATATCACAGTGAAAGACGTGTTATGCGTGCCAAGTATTGCAACGAATTTATTATCTGTTAGTAAATTAATTGAAAATGGAAACAGAGTGGACTTCAAAAAAGATCATTGCTATATCTACAGCAGTAAAAATCAGATGATGGGAGAGGCAAGGTTAGTCGATGGTGCCTATAAACTTATTGTAGAAAATAAACACAGCTGTTGGCTCTCAACGACTGTCAGTGGAAAAAGTGAGTTGTGGCATCGAAGGATGGGCCACTTGAATAGTAGAGACCTCACCAAAATGAAAGCAATGTTTCCTGATAATGTAACATAAAGAGGAAGCAGGCGAATTAAAAATAACTATATTTTTTAATATGAATATTATTTTTAAATGCCAGGTAAAAAAGCTATTCAGAAATGGAAAAATATGTGAGATGAATGGATGAAATGCGAAAAGAAGATGAGGGAAAACAAATCTGGATCTGCAACAAAAAAGTTCATGACTATGACATTCATACTATGATAATATGTTGTTTTTAAATAAAATATACAACCCCCGCGAAACTAATTCAAATTGTAAGAATTCTGAGCCAGGAAAAAGTTAACCAAATACGAAAAATAAAGAATTGAGTAATGTAGATGTAAAATTCATGAAGTTTATGGACTCTGTTGAAAAAGAAGAAGAAGACAGTGGTATGATGTCGTTTTTTAAAGGAATTTTACCAACTGTTGAACGATTCAATGACGAAGATACTGTTGAGTTTCAGTACCAGGTGATGTCTATTGTGAGAAATATAAAAGCTAAAAACCAACAGCTCCAGAATGCTGGTTAAAAAAGGCCTTACTTTACTCCACCACCCGAGACTATGTATCGTCGAGAAGGCGAAAATCAGTATGTTTTTGCTCACCCACTTTTTGCTTTTGTGTTTTTCCTATATTTTAAGGGTTGCCTGGCAGAGATCGCTGCCTAGCGATAAGGCCGCCTTTTGCTTGCTTTATATTATGTGTTGTGTGCTTTTGCATTTGTATTTATTTATAAGCAATAAAGAATTTTCATTTCATTTCATATGTATCAGTAAGGATAGGAAAGGTCCTTGACTTCAAGTTTCCCAAGGCGACGAAAACAAGTCCTGACGGATGAACGCGCATACACCGGCACGCTGCAGGAACTTATGTTCCAGACTGTAGCCGGGGTAGTGAAGATACGAGGTATCGAGTGGGGAGGAGATTTGTGTTTCCGTTAAGAAGAACAACGCCGGCTTCGTGGATTCCAGGTGATAGTGAATGGAATTTATGTTCGAGTGCAGACCCCTTACGTTACAGAAATCCACCTGTAGTGTGGAGAGGGGTGTGGAAAGACGTTTCTTCTTATTGGCCCGGGAAGAGGATTTGAGCGAAATTTTGCCCACCCCAGAATGCGCTGGGCAGCCTGAACCAGAGCTCAGGGAGGGATTCTCCTGCACAATCTGTGCTGGTACTGTACTGGGGTATAATATATCTATTTAATTTCGCTGCCATAGTTATTTAAGGGGGGGGGGGAGATGGGCGCGATGGTTTTCAATTAAACTCTATATTATGATTTGCAGGTCAAGGGGATGTTCCAAAAATGTGATGTTCTTTGTTTGGAACAAGGATTAACTATATTAAAAAAGAAAATAAAACCAAAATTCCCATTAGAGGTACACATCGTGTCATCGGAGGTGCTGACAGGAATTATAAAAAACCTACAATTGCGGCTGACTGAAGGAACAATACAAACAATATAAGGGCTTTTATAATTTCATCCCTATATATTAATATCAAATATGCAACAAAAAAAAGAAGAATTTCGGGCTAATTTGTTTAATTTTTATGTCATTTTTCATAAAATTGTTTTTTTTTTATAAAATTATTTTTTGTTGATTTGCCATTTGACTCAATGATTGAAAGATTTAATAATTGTTTTTGCAATTCATACAATTGTATATTAGTTGCCCTACTGTTGTTGTTGTTGTTTCAGCCGTGGGACTGAACTACTGTGACTTAAGTCAATTCTTTGTGATTTATTTTATATTCAATAGTCGTTATAATCAATAATTTATATAAAGTGTATTTGTAGTAGACTGTTTTATATATAACGTTGAATGTTTAATGAAAAGTGAAGAAATTATGTTTTCACTTCTTCAAATAGGATCATAGGAAAAAATCACAAGGAGAGTGATGATGAACTGTGAGATTTACAGATGTTACCCCTCCAACAAGCCCATCCACTTCATTTTCATCAAAATCAACCTCCAGGGCTGAATCTGGCCGAGCTGTAGCGGCAAAAAACAAACGGAGGCTTAAATTAGAAAATTTCTTGCTCAAATCTAAACTGAAGATTGTAGAAAATAAGCTTTCTAAATACAAAATGCGCTTAAATACAGAGGAAGAAAAATGTTGTGTGGTTTTATGAAACCACAGTAAAAGTGAAACTTTCCGAACACTGCTTTATACCTACTCGGCAGCCGACCGTCGCGTGACATGCGCTACACAGACCAAAAAGTTTGAGACGATGTAATAAAAGTTTCACTTTAAAATAAAGAAAAAATTAATAAAACGATAGTAAAATAGTAAAAAAAGATTTAAAAGATGCAGCTCATCGTTTTTTACTCAGTGACGAATCCAGTCGTTCCACCGCTGGAAAAAAAGAAACTATTACCAGATTTAAACAGAAGAAACAGAATACGGTTCCTCTATTAAAATGTTGCAAAGCATCATGATGGTCCGATTTACATTCAATCGAAATGGGGGATCTTGTACAACATTTAATCCATCCAATAAAATGTTAAATTTATTCAATGTCAACATGTATGATTTCAAAAACGCTGAATCTTCAGATGTAGACGAAATATTTTATTAAATAACTTTCCATAAAAATGTTAAGTCATTTTACTTGTACTGTACATGCTTGTGAGAGAATCATAACAGAGTAGTTGTTATGTGGCTATACCTTCCTATTATAATGTACTCTATTGTGTACAACATAATGTCGATATTGAATTGATATGAAATGCATGGGCTTACGGGCCATGCTATGGTTTATATTCCTTGAGTCAGTAGCTCGATGATATAGTCTCGGTACTACCATCGACCGCGCAAGGTGTGCGCACTGAGTCATTATTTAATATTATTTCACATATCTACCTAATTATAATTAATTATGGAGAGTTATTTAAATTCTCCGACATATAAATATATTATTCTGATTCATGCACTTTTATTTATTTATTATGCACCACCATGATTAAATTAACTATTTTCCTCGTCTTTTTTGGGTTGCCTGGTAGAGATCGCTGCCAGCGATAAGGCCGCCTACTGTACATTGATTAATTTATTGTTAAGTTTATAAATTGTATCATATCTGGTGTACAATAAAGTATTTTTCATTCATTCATTCATTCATTCATTATTGTCTGGTAACGCAGTGTGGACAGTGATCATTATAGTCCTAATTTCTAAACACTTACTTACGATCATATATTTTTTTATTAGTTTATAGTACTCAAAATAAGATTATCCACCAAAGTAATCTTACCGTGATACATGTTCTTTCTTTATTAATAAATATTTTATTTAGTCCAGGTCAGTATTTGTTTTTTCACCGTTTATAAAATTAAACCCCAATTATCTTAAAACAATACACAACGGACACGGATCATTATTGCAGTGGACCCTTCATTTCGAATGCATCAAAAAAAGAAAAATCAATCAATAAAATCATGAATGGGTGAAGATGAACGATATAATCGAATTTGGCCGTATTACGACTCTCTCGAAGCTTTTTTAAATCATCTTTAAATTATCAGTGTGGAAGAAATAATTATTCCAAAACTTGACAAGGAGTAAAACAATGAAGCCATACATTTAGAAATCGTGTCGGAGCTCACTAGCTCAGCATTTTTATCGGCCATACGCCGAATGGCTGTTAGAAGAGGAACACCAAAACATATTTACAGCGACAACGGTACAAATTTCGTAAAAGCTAACAGCATAATATCAGAGGAATACGAACAGCTGCAATCTATATTCAACAACAGTTTCTACAGAGAAATAACCGATATGAAAATTGAGTGGCATTTCAACGCACCAGCCTGGCCTACAGCAGGAGGTTTGTGGTAGTCCGGCCAACTGTACCTAGTACCTACTACGGAAAATATTTTTTCCCGTGGTCCAGTTGACCGGACAACAGAACCGTACGACGGGCAAAGAGGATATTAATTCATTTAAAATTTTGTAATAAAAATATTCCTAAATAAATTTAAAATAATATCTTATATATAAAATTCTCGTGTCACAATGTTAGTCTGCATACTCCTCCGGAACGGGTGGACCGATTCTCATGAAATTTTCTGTGCATATCGGGTAAGTCTGAGAATCGGCCAACATCTATTTTTCATATGTACCACGGGCGAAGCCGGGGCGGACCGCTAGTAAATTATATAATTTAAATTATATAAATGTTCCTAATTTGTGCACATTAAGAAAAACTGTTTTTTCCCGAAAAGTTTGAGGCTAAGATTTTTTTTTACAGTCTCCTTACTCTACTTTAGATGTATATTATTTACAATCCATAGGATGAAAAAAAAATAATTCAGGTCTGAAAGCGCTAGTTTTGTCAGAAGAAGAATACAACACAACACGTCCTATTTGTATTAATGGTGACCAGCCAACAGGTAATCACAAATGTTTCATATGTTTGTATGTTTCATATGTAATTAATAAAGCAGTTCACAATTTAGCCACTGGACTTGGATGAAAGACTTGGGCACAGAAGCATCTGCTTTTCCTGTAAGAAATCTGGAAGTATTGATGTTATAATTGCAAATAGAGAACAATAAAATTGAGGGAATGAAGTTTTGAAATCGCCGAAAGAAAAAGAACCAATCCCACTGTCGAACTCAAACAAAACTAAAACTGAGAGTCCTAGAAAAGTACCGAAATACAGGTGACAAACGAACACAGATAAATGAAGAATTGCAAATTCACATGCACAAGAAAATACCAATTATGAAAAATGGCTCTTGCGACGAATTATCTCCAGTATCTGTGGCTGACACACGATATTTTAGTGTATGTATTTTAACATACGTATATATTACACATAACAAGTATTTAACTAGTTATTTTATTTAATATTTATATTCGTATTTAATCATAACACAAACATTCATCACAGAAAATACAGATGTTATGTACATATAACACGCATTAATTATAAGAAGATGCATAAGGCCACCCACTAAGGACTTGTACTCAGTAACGATTGTGACATCGCGCACACCTGCGATGAAAGTATTACCACCGCCGCGACGCTGCCCCGCCGAAGACGATGGACACTCTTGGTTCCAACATTGAACCGGAGGGACGTAGTTTAAGTTAGATATAATTTAAAATGTAATTTTTTTATTACAATAAATTATTATTAAGTAAATTTCGTTTTTTTTTGCGCCTTCGCGGGTCAGTCAATATAATTCAGACATGCATCACACTCATACAAAATAATTATAATATTTCAAAACATAGTCGCGGTATAAGCGTTGTATGCGTACCGCGACAAATATATCAGTTTTTGAGCGGGTAGATAGAAATATTTTAACGTCATGTTTCATCAAAAAATATATAATAAGCACCCCATGTGTGATAAGAAAGAAAAAAGCTACTCAATAATGTTTAGTTTGCTGAAATCAAAGTTGGGATGGAATCCTTCTAAAGTTTAAAGTTTAGAAGGATTCCATTTCATTGTTTTCGTAAGATACATAGACCGGACTCTCAGTGGAGTTTCGTTTGCAAAAATCGCAACAACAACATGTAACATGTCATCATGTATCTTATGTTCAAAAAAAATAATATGTCATTATAATCGTACTTCTTGCTGGATTTGATAATTGAAAATAAAGCTATGTTGATTTTTATTTCTTTTGTATCCTTCAATCCTTACACTATATTTACTAATATACAATTTAATGTACCACATACACACCTGCGGGATCCCGCCAATACCGAGATCCCGCGGGATTGAGAAATCTTATATATAAAATTCTCGTGTCACAATGTTAGTCTGCATACTCCTCCGAAACGGGTGGACCGATTCTCATGAAATTTTCTGTGCATATCGGGTAAGTCTGAGAATCGGCCAACATCTATTTTTCATATGTACCACGGGCGAAGCCGGGGCGGACCGCTAATATCAATATAAATGCCATTAATCGAGAATTCCTAATAGTAACGATAATCGGGTGCTATTATCACTGATCAAGAAGTGTGTGGAGAAAAGCTAAGGGCTTTACAAAATCAGGAGTGGAGAGACGTACCTATTATAACACTGTGTGCTAGATTACCACTTTTGCCATGTAAAACTATTTTAGATACATGGCGCAGTGTCTCCATATACACGGTAATTACCGTAGATGCACCGTAATCTGGTCTCTATCTACCGTCAAGGTAATAGTGTATTACCGTGTCACATATCACCGTAATTACGTTGTTGTAAATATTTCATCATGTATTGCGTAAAACGAATCTCCAGTCAGTCAATTTAATAAATTTTGTAGTGGCAACACTGCTCCTGGTTGCCAGGGGAATCCCCAATATATAAAAGTTTGCCTGCACCACGCAATCCATCTGAGTGCGAGCGCATTTTCAGTCAAGTCAATGCTATTAAAACGAAAAAAAGAAACAAACTTCTAACTAAAACAATAAAAGGGAATATTTTCGCCCAGCAATCGATTAAAAGAAATGGCAAAACCGGTGTGGATTTCAGGCCAACTAACGACATGTCGTCAAAAATGAATAAATCTATTTACGAAAAAGACACTGTCGTGCTAGGAGAGTCTGATTCAGAATAATGTGATAATATTATGTTCCATATATTACCTCTTTCAATTTTCTTTGTTAATTAAATATATTCAGACTTAATTTGGTTCTTAATGTTGTTTTTTTCCTTTCAAAAATTACACGGTACACTTTTAGTAGATTCACCGTATTTTTTCTAGAAGCACCGTATTTTTACCCTTGCAACACGGTACTTCTCAATTTACATAATATGGAGACACTGACATGGGGACACATTCAATCAGAAGCTCGAACATGGCTAAGTTTTTTAAATATTTTGATAAAATGTGGATTAACAGTAAATATTTTAACAGTTAATAATTATATGATTAACAGTTAATAATTATATGAATTTCATTTGTATGGAATGTAAGAAAGAAAGAAAGAAAGAAAAAATATTTATTGCCACATGTTACAC
>CAJQZN010018779.1:0-12858 GCA_907164685.1 Colias eurytheme | reverse complement strand
AAAAACGCTTCTAATAGAAATTCTAACTAATAAATTAGGTACCTAAAATTTTATCGAAGTAGAAGGAAAGTTATCTGCTCACGAAAATTTGAAAATACCTAAGTAACTAGATTTTACTTTTCAGTAAGAAAAAGGTAGGTTTCGAAGTACATGAATTATTTACATTAGGATTCAAAACAAATATATTGCAATTGATTAGTTTTGATAATCAGTAATCTTATCTTAATATACATATATATAAATCTCGTGTCACAATGTTTGTCCTCAATGGACTCCTTAACCACTTAACCGATTATAATAAAATTCGCACACCATGTGCAGTTCGAACCAACTTGAGAGATAGGATAGTTTAAACATGTAGGTACCACGGGCGAAGCCGGGGCGGACCGCTAGTCATTTTATAAATAAGAACATTGTACATATTATCATAACTATCTCTTCTACCTATCTTTATTTCTTACTTTCAGCTTACATTGTAAGTAACACTTATGAACCCTGACGTGAAGCTTATCTACATTATGCGATACGATATCGGATTTATATACGATGGAAGGTTTTATTTAAAACCTTCTTGAGTGTCTATAACGTACAATATATTAATACAGGTACTCAAGTTTTCCGCTCTTCACGTTACTGCGTGTTCTCAATATGTATACAGGATTTTAAAATTTTGATACGCTTTTTTATCTCCAAGTTGAATGGAAAAAAGCGGCGTATTTCTGAAATCTGTTCATTCATCTTTCAATAAAAATACACGGCTCTTTTCACGAAAAGAAAATAATAATTTTAACATTTTTTAACTGTCTGTAGATTGGTTGCATTCTACAAGGTTGAGGCGATTTATCACAAGAAGTTTATTTTAAAGGAGTAATTTAAATCAGACTACTTTTATGTTTTAGCTATGATCCGTAATAGCAATGGTCCTCATACAACGTAGGTAAAAAAATAGATATGAAATAGCAAACAGTCAAGGAATCGATATCGTATCGAATTAAAGATCGATAATAAAATATCGGATTCTATTAGGGCGCTTGTGCACTACAAGGAATTTTACTGTCCGGCATTCCGATTTTTTACGGTCCGGTGTGGCATGAAAAAACCGATGAATTGCTTGTGCACCTGTCCGTCTTTACTCGGATCAGTGCGGTACAGTTCAAGGAAGTTTGGCGGTATAATGCTATCATAAATGATTGATTTTGCATTTTACAAGAAACGATTAAAAAATATAGAAGGTGAAATATTATATTACTTCGTTATAATAAAAAGTAAAGTTCCGTAAGAGATTTAAAATGCGTGTTTCACTTATTTATTTTAATCGGTGACGAGGAGCTAAAGCTATTCCCACTTGAACTTTAACTTACCAACACTTACTTAGATAATAATTATAGGTCAATGCTTGGTCAATGTATATAAAATAACAATACCAACTTCTCAAATCTCATTGCCAACTAAAAGAAAGTAAAACAAGAGCTTGCTTTCAATTGGCATATGCAGTAAAAACAGTAAAATCCAAGCAAGTGGGCATTCGAAAACAATTATACCTACAGCGACTCGTAGACACAAAAAACCATCCGGAATAGGGAAAAGTAAAATGTCGGACAGTAAAATTATGTATAGTGCACAAGCATAGTATATAGATTAATTGCGTGCCATACCGGACCGTAAAAAATCGGAATGCCGGACCGTAAAATTCCTTGTAGTGGACAAACGCCCTAAAGGCGCTTTTACGGAAGGTTGAATCGGATCAACTACCCACTCAACTGAGAGAAATATTGTACCTATAGCTAATGTTATTTTGTAAACAAGTAAATAAATCTTTATTTATCAATTAAGAATATTTGACTCAAAAAAGCTTGACTGTTTTGATAAAAACATTATTGTAAAATAGTCAAAAAAATAATGTACCTACCGTTATTTCTTTTTTGTGTTTGTTATCGACTTATCGGTTAAAGATCCATCAAAATATTATGAAAATAGCTTCATGTTATTCCCACAAAGACAATAAATACCTAACAACAACATCACTGGTTGATCATCCTACATATTCCACTTTTTGCGTCTTTTCCCCATTATGTTAACTTAAAGTAGTAAGCCATTTACGTTTAAAGGAAGTAAAGCCTACTTACTTTCCCGCCGAAATCCGGAGCCTAGTGACGTCAGATCCGCTCACTGTGGTCGTACGGAGTGTGGACAAAGGACAATACCCAGGGCAAGATCCTGGACAGCGCGCATGCGTACAAAACAGTAAATTCTGTACGCCCTACTAAATTTTCTCCGAACTCTGATATGAGATTTTTTAAATCGTCCCTTGTTGTGTTTTAAATTGTGTATAACTCTGATATTTTTAATAAATTTTGATTAGTACATAATTATATTGGTTGCTTTAAGTTTTACTTGCCTCATATTAAGATGAAAAATTATCTGCTGCTCGTGGCCTCGTATTTAGCAACAGGTAGTACCTAGTTTGCTAGTAGCCTTTTTAATTTGTCTGTTGAAGCGTGATAGAGTAAGGAATTTCAACTTTTTAGATAGATTGAAACTAATTACTAAGAAAGTAGATTACGGTTCATGTCTTTCCATAAAGCAGACATAATTATAGATGTAGATATTAAATATATTCTTGTTTGTTTATAAAACCAACCTATAGTGAAAATCAAAAATTTATAGCAGTATGTCTATGAAATAATAAATCAATTTAAAAAAAAATTAAGAGCGCTTTGTTGGTAGCGTTTATAAACGCACATACCTACTTTAAATTTTAATCATCAATTATGTAATGTATATGTACCTAATGTATAAGTAAATAAGTGTAAGTATATTATAAAAAATACTAAATTTTCGATACACTTTTCTTATAAAGGTCCTTCGTAGTGGTAGTAATAAGTTGCAAGGACGCGTGGGTAATATCCGCCATCTTGCTTCATGATTTCCCGCCGAAATTTTCCACCACAGGATCGCAAATATAGAATGAACTTGAAACATTAAATAAACTTGAAATACTAATATTATAAAGCTGAAGAGTTTGTTTGTTAATCGCTAATCTCGGGAACTACTGGTCGATTTAAAAAATTATATCAGTGTTAGATAGCTCATTTATCGAGGAAGGCTATAGCCTATAGGCCACCTGTAGGCTATATGTATATCATCACGCTATGACCAACAGGAGTGGAGCCACGGGTGAAACCGTGCGGAGCAGCTCTAGTATTTAGTAATATGATATGTATTTTCAAAACTTAATAACTCGTTGCAACCGTAAAATAATAATACCTACCTGATTGAACCTGATTTGTTTTAAAGAATATCATTAATGAGTATACCTAACATTATTTTAATTCAAATTAAGGTAACATAGCGGATATTACATAAATAAATAAACAAATTAATTTGAATATTTTATACACAATTAATTAAAGGAATATCGTAAATGAACCAACCTATGTCCTATACTAAATTACCTCTATCCTACTAATATTATAAATGAGAAAGTTTGTGTGTGCGTGTTTGTTACTCTTTCACGCAAAAACTACTGAACCGATTACAATCAAATTTAGCACACATATTTAGAGGGTAACTTGGATTAACACATAGGATAGGATTTATCCCGGAAATCCCACGGGAACGGGTACTATGCGGGTTTTTCTTTGAAAACGCCGACGAAGCCGCGGGCGGAAAGCTAAATTAATATAAACTTTCTTTTCAGAAGCCTTTCAGTCAACCCCCAACAAGAATATTTCCAAGTATTCAGTTTATGAAAATAAACCAAGCATAACTTCATAGCTAATACTGTAATGATTAAACATAACACAAACAAATTTTATCATGTTTCCCCAGCACCCATTTACTCGTAAACTCATAAAATAACATGCGTATGATAATAAGAAAGGAGATTTATTTTGGGTTCCTTCGGCTATAAAGAAAAGCCATCGTAATAGAGGTGGAGTACAAAATACATTTTTCCCATACTTTGTTTTCTATACGAACATCCGAACCATGGCATTGTTTTGTTTAGGTACCTATTCTTTACAGGTTTCCAGGTCCAACTCTATGGACTATGACTTAGGTATTAAACTTCGTTTTGACCCTTGAAATCTATCAAACTTACTTTGAAATAGGTACTTACATAATATATTACTTACGAAATATTTAAAACTTTATATTTAAACTAGCGGTCCACCCCGGCTTCGCCCGTGGTACATATTTCGCAATAAAAAGTAGCCTATGTCCTTTTTCAGGTATCATAATATCTCCATACCAAATTTCATGCAAATTGGTTCAGTAGTTAAGGCGTGATTGAGTAACAGACAGACAGAGCTACTTTCGCATTTATAATATAAGTATGGATGTAGATATGAACATTGATACATTTCTGCAAAGTATGTATGTTAACTTAATGGGAAAATTGTGTTCAAAGGTTTTATGTGTTTGGGTTTTAATCGACATTATACCAGCGCCTGAAGCCTGAAGGTTTTCAATTTCAAGGATCGAACACAAATTTCTCTGTGTAACATTATTATTTATGTGTTTAATAGGGAATTCATAGTATAGGGTAGTCCACATCTAAAGAATTTTATAAGTATTATTTAGTATTAAAGCATTGAAATGCTTTATAAATGAGAAAATTTGAAAATTGTTCAGTATGTTAGGTTATTATTCGATTTTGAGGTACTTATCCTCCCTAAAATTAAGTGGAGATGGCTGAATGAATTAAAATATTGAGGTAACATAATTATTAAAATATTATTTTAATGAACATAGGTCGGATTTAGATCTCATACTCTATTATCTGAACTAACTTATTAAAGGGTAGATACACTTTTTATTAAGTTTAAGAAGGTCGGAGACATGTCGGAGTCGTTATAGTGCTCATATTTATATTGTCAGTCATTTAGTTTCCTTTATTATTATAAAACTAGCTTTTACCCGCGGCTTCGCTCACGCATAAAAAGTTTCATACAAACTTCTATCCCCTATTTTACCCCTTTAGGGAATGAATTTTCTAAAATACTTTCTTAGTGGATGCCTACGGTCCTAACATCTACCTGCATGCCAAATTTCAGCCCGATACGTCCAGTGGTTTGGGCTGTGCGTTGATAGATCACTATATATGTTATGTCCTCCTTGCATAGTGAAAAAGTTGCCTTTTTTCGTCATAATATAAATAATAAAATAGATAAACCACAAATTCTTTGGAACAATATAAAATCTCATGTTTTGCCTAGGAAACAATTAAATGTACTTCCACCTCATTTGTCCTGTCCCAATAATATTAACCAACATTTTCTACAAGTCCCAGGTAGGGCTATTGTTAATTTGACGACTATAACATATTTCGAATCGCACCTACATGGCGAGGCGGTTTTCGAATTAGCAACGGTTTCTCAAGACATTGTATCTGGGTACTTGCTTAAACTTAAATCGAACGCTGAGGGTCACGATCAAATTAATTTGAATATGTTGATACTAACACTCCCTTATACCTTGGAACCTATAACCCATATCATAAATAGTTCAATACAAAAGTCAATATTTCCTAGTTTATGGAAAATGGCATTAGTTCGACCATTACCTAAAACAAGTAGCCTAACTTCTTACAAAGACTTGAGGCCGATAAGTATTTTACCATGTATGTCTAAATTACTAGAAAGAGTTGTTTGTAGGCAACTCACAGACTTTATTGAGAAAAATGACTTGCTCCCCGTGTTTCAGTCAGGGTTCAGAAAGTGCCATAGCACCACAACAACTTTGTTGGACGTCACTGACAATATATTGGCCGCTCAGGACAAGGGCATGTGCACTCTCCTTGTATTGCTTGATTTTTCCCGAGCTTTCGACTGTATTAATATTCCCCTGCTTTTGTCGAAACTACATTATTATGGTTTTAGCCAGAGTACAGTGCTCTGGTTTCATAGTTATCTATCTAATCGACAACAGAGGGTTGAAATTCGGTCGGATGATGGCAGTATCCAATTGTCGAGTTTTAGCCTACTTGAAAGAGGTGTGCCCCAAGGCTCTATTTTGGGCCCTATTTTATTTATTCTTTACTCAGCTGATATAATAAATTCTATTAAAAATTGTAAGTTTCATATTTATGCCGATGACACTCAGGTATACATTTCATTCTTCCCCACTGATTTACACAATGCCGTTAAATACTTGAACGATGACCTCGCAAGTATTGCAGAATGGGCTGAGACAAATGCATTAGTGCTGAATCCTGACAAGACGAAGTATATGTTATTCGGTTCAAAAAAGCATATTAAATCTCTACCATCTTTTGACGTTAAGCTCATGGGTAAGGCAATCCAAAAAGTTGACGAGGCACGAAATCTGGGCTTGTATGTCGATAGCTCATTAAGGTACGAAAAGCACGTAACCGATGTGGTTCGTAATTGTTTTTTCCGGTTGAGAACCTTATATAGAGTGCGTCCATACTTGTCTGAGGATCTTCGAGTACGTCTGGTGGAGTCTCTAGTTCTTTCAAAACTTAATTACGCTGATACTGTTTATGGTCCACGTCTCCTGGCCAGAACAGATCGGCTGATACAAAGAGTACAGAATGCGTGTGCACGGTACTGCTACACTATACCACCACGTAGACATGTCACACCTTTCCTAAATAAGCAGGGTGTTCTTAAGCTTCAAGCAAGACGCCAACTACATCTGGCCTGTCTTATGTTCGGAATTGTCAAGACCCGTATGCCTATATATCTGTACGAAAAGCTCAGCTGGACAACGAGCAGTCGAGATGTTGCATGCAGAAGCTGTGCTCAGCCACTTATCATTCCTCAACATAGTACTTCCACTTTTAGAGGCAGCTTCCGCTATGCAGCATCGAAAATATGGAATGACTTGCCGCCACCGATTAGGTTATTGTTAAACATTAATACATTCAAAAAACATCTTAAGAACTACTTAATCGATGAACAGCGAAGGTTAGATTAATGTCCAATGCTTATTTTTTCGTTTTTGTTTTTTTTTTTTTTTATCTATTGGTATGGGTCAATCCTATCTTAAGTCTATTTATTTTATAGAACTTTTTATTTGGATATTTATGTGGGTACGTTTTTTCACGATATGATATATATGTATGTAATATTATGTTTATCACATTATTTTTAATTAATTATTATTATTGCGTCGCTTCACATCCGTGAGTCGAAACTAGGTTCTAGTTGAAAACCAGCGCTAGGCTCATGCCTGGCACAAGCTGAACTAGGTCCTTTTTGGCGGTACTGCGGGCACAATTTGTTTTAATATTTTTTTATTTTTTTCTTGTTGAATTTTTTGTGTTATTTGTATGTATTCTTTTCTTTATTGTCTACTTTTTGATGTGTCACGCTGTGTTGTCAAATAAATGTTTTTCTTTCTTCTTTCTTTCTTTCTATATCAGTCACCTTTGAGTTTTATTTAAATAGATATTACCTACTCTATTAACTCTATGGGACCAAATAATTAAATTATACGTAGATAGAGGTTCAAAGGGTCCCATAACTGGAAAGTAGGTCACAGGATCGATACAAGGTCGAAATGTAGGGCCGGGTTCTGACAAATGCAATTCCTGTATGATTAATTGGTTATGTACTTATTGTTTCTTTTAAATATTTCCCTAAATGATTGATTAATAGTAGGAAGTGTTAAAAAAGTGATAAAGGATAAATTTATTAATATATTTATGTAGTTGTTCGTTAAAAATGGTATGTGTAGACTGCAGAGGATATTTTTGTTTACCAACTATGTACCTATTTTCTGACAGTGATGTCATAATTTATTTATTTATAGATAGTTCTGTAGTTATTTTAAGTAAGGTACTTTTAATTCAAAAATCTTAGGGATATTGAAAGTGGAATATTTTTTAAGCATAATTTTGCCCAAATGTATTTAATAATGATCGATCTAGTACTTGGTAGAGCAGAAGACATATTTTTCTGTGGAAAATGGATTAGTGTAATTGATGTGACAAATACATCTGCCACATAGCATAACGAAACATGGAAAATCAATTTTCACGAAAATATTCGTAAGTACACATACATACGAATATTTTTTACTTCTTAGGTACTTAGTTTATTCTGTTTGTCACAGAATAAATTAACTTTTGTATGTTTGTTCACTTTGGCACAACAACGATAGATACAAAAAAACCAGTATAGATTACAAAATGAAATAATACACAGTGATAGGCCAAACCCAAACATAATAATTCTTAATCAATTTTATATCTATTTAATGACATGCTTGTGAAGTGTGCCATGAACGTCCTACATTGAACCCTGAATTTGACTACAGGAAGTATAGGAAGCAATGTAATTGCTTACCCCACTCGCTAAGTGTGAACGAGCGAATGGATGCAGACGGCATTGTTGCGGGGATACGTCTCGGGATAAATATATTATAATTTAATTTCCTACTTTACTTATTTTTACTACATATTTAAAAGTATCTACAATTAAACAACAATGGTCACGACTGGAGTTTGCGACAGGATATTATTTTCTATCCTGGAAACATTTTCATTTTTTCATTTGCAGCACGTAATGATGAAAATCTCATGAAAAGTTTAGTAGTTTTTGTCGCGAGCAGGCAGACACAACCTATCATCTTTTATAATATTAAGGTAGACTTTAGGTAGCTAGCTACTAGTTATTATTCTGTGTTCTAAGTAGGTCCTAGATCGTAGCTACTAAGAAAGTGTAATCAATTTTTTTCCGTATCTTTGCGGTATATCTTTAAGCGGGAATTTTTTCTTAATATTTGTGTGAACTACATTTGTGTTTATCTCTGTGAATTGTTATTTAAACTTTATCGTACATAGTAGATAAGTAAAGTATGTATAAGAAAAACAAATCTTAAAAAAGCCGCCATTATTAATGCATTTTCTTGAAACTTACAAGCTCTTTACCGTAGTTTTGTCCACTGCTGAAGTCTTAACTAATATTATGAAGAGGAAAACTTTTTGTTTGTACGAATGTTTGTAATGTTTTCACACAAAAACTACGGGACCGATTTAAAAAATTCTTTCACCAGCAGAAAGCTATTATTTTCATGAGTTATTTAGACCTTTTTTATCGAGCGGTTAGTACCTATATTTAATTGCTTATCAGTATATATTATTTTATGTTATCCACGAACTGATTCTGAATGAATGAAACTGATTTGATTTTAACGAAACATACAACATTTGAAATATAATTAATACCTACACATTTTCCATTACCTGTAGGTATACCCATTCATTTCACTGATATCTGTCAACCTGACCCTTGCATGTGCATCCGAATTCAAATTCAAATCGTTTATTTGTTGTCATCCACTATGATCCACAGCGCCTGCATCTCGCATTAAATTAGAATTATATGTGTATAACCTTACCTTACTCTATTTACCTTATCCTACGACCTATCCCATACCATCTCGCATGTGCATCCGACCGGATCAGCATCCGCAGGTCGGCGGATGCGAGGGCTCCCGTGGGACCAGCCGCCCCCAGCAATCACGGGCTTGTCGTTGCCGCGCTTTAGTGAAAGTGTTGTATAAGAATTATGTCAAAAGTCTACTACAAACTTACTTGTTGCTTATCTGGGTCCTAATGATTCAGGTTTTCTAATCAATGGCGAATTTCACATTTTTATTGATTTAAAACAATACTAACTCAACAATACTAACTCTGTTATCATTTTAGTTCATTTTCATTAGCGTTGCATACATCTGTATGAATTTAAACACTGTTTTGTGGAATTTTCTGTTTTTTTTCTTTATCTCCTTAACCGTATATATCTACGCATTACGATTTTTATTATGTATTAATATTAATACATATCTATATACCTACCTATTATGGAATAACCCTTACTAGACTAAAAATCTTACTGCATTATTATGCATTTTATAATTTGGCATTATATTCTACTAGGTGTCCGCCCTGGCTTCGCCCGTGGTACATATTTCGCAATAAAAGGTAGCCTATGTCCTTCCTCGGGTATCAAAATATCTCCATACCAAATTTCATGCAAATTGGTTCAGTAGTTTAGGCGTGATTTTGTAACAGACAGACAGACAGAGTTACTTTCGTATTTATAATATTAGTACGGATAGTGTGTAATATGCAATTATTTTTTTAGAATCTCTAAAAAAATATCTTTTTCTCAGGAACACGTGGATGTATCAAGCCTAAATTTAATTGAATACTCTATAACATCTACGATCCCTTGAAGCTGTCAAAAAAAATTGGTTGTCTGGTGGTTGTCTGTAAAGACGGTTTACTATCGATAGTTGAACGTGACAACGTCCGATTGTGCTTCTTTGTCGCTCGTTCCGCGCTCTCGCTTGCACTTCAAGCCTTACATGGAACGCCTCAGAGCTAGGTAACGCCGCATGAGTCATGTTTTTTCGTGCGTGCAGCCGGCTCTATCGAATTATAAGACGTTGTCACGTCTAAAATGAAACTTCTAATGCAATCAATAGATACAGCCGCTCAAATATCGACATTCGTAAGGGTATCAGAACCTACAGGGTACGTCCCCACACAACACAGAATACAGTCACAGTCTTGAAATTTGGTTCAAAGCAAAAAGCATAAATTTAAAATTATAACCTAATAAAATTTTTATCTCTACACTATTGTTACAAAGATAGGAAGGACCTAAGGACCTTGACATTATATCCTATGATAGTGACTTTTATCCAATTTATTCTTATAGATATTTGAAGACATAACGATTGCAAATCGTTTCTAATTTGATATTCTGAGGATACGTAGGTAATTAATTTATGGATATTAGCTAGTAAATTGTTTTTCTTTTATCGTGGAAATCAATTGAAATTTTTACAATATTTTCAAGATTTTCCTAAACTCAACAATTCCTTCTGCGTATAAGAGGATAAGAGGGTTTTATTTCACTGCCATCTAGTGTTTAAGATACGAACAACATAGTGTCAACAATGTGTGACGATTGAGGACGGATGACTGAGGACCTCCAGAGGACAAAATATAGTTTTATGTTAGCACGATAGAGTGCGTGATATTAAAATTGTCAAAGAGCGCTATCTACCTTTTTATTTACAGAAATAAATGCATGGACACTGGAGAAAAGTATACTGTTTCTAAAATATGTTTAAGCTTCTGTGAACAACGTCCTTTTTAACCGACTTCAAAAAAAGGAGTAGGTTCACAATTCGATCGTACTTACCTATATAATATATTTATTTTTTGTTTCTTCGCGGATAACTTCGTCGTTTATGAACCGATTTTGATAATTCTGTAAATTTACGTACTGATGACTCTTTAAACGTGCAATAAATAATAAATAATTGAATTATTAAGTGTATTAAAAAGAAATAAATTATTAAATTACTAGTAAAGAAAACAAACATCTTAGGATCGAGCACAAAAATCTTATATAATTCTATAATAATGATATAATGCATTAATTAATCCGATGTTGCCTACTCTTAATCTCAGTTTCAGTAGTTAATTCTATTCGGTTCGGAGTGTTCAATCTCAAGTTATGTAAATAATCAAATTCCGGATTTAGTCGCAGTTTTGCAATATGTGAAATCTTGGATAATAATAGCCATTGAACAATCTATTGTAAACGCAAATACACATTTGATCGAAATGGTAATAATACGTGTCAAAAGATTGTAAAGGTGCGTTTACACAAGTTTTTGTTGGTTTTATAATAATTCTTTGTCGTTACTATATTACCCGTAAGCTGCAAGAACAAAATGATATGGAATCTGTGTATGGAATATTGTACCGGTACTATCATTTTATTTTATTAGTTTCCAAACAGCTTATACCGCTTAGACCGCCTCCTCGGTACAGTGGTTGACGCGTGAGCGTAGAACCGAGGGGTCCTGGGTTCGATTCCCGGTGGAGACGAAAAAAAAAAATGTCTCGGTCTGGCAGGACACAGAAGGCTGATCACCTACTTGTCCCTAAAGAAAAATCGATCAGTGAAACAGATGTATGAATAATGCATCTGCCCCCTACCCCACTACGGGGACACGGGACTTCACTTTTTTCACTTCAAATAATAAAATTGATAGCCCCCATAGCCGGAGCTTTATAGACATTATTATATTTTATCTTATAGTTATTCAGACTCAGGCGGAAAATCCCCGTATATAATATCTGAATAGCACTGATACAAAAGAAAAAAGTTACCAGTAAAGCCAGCATTTAACAGTGCTGGCACAAAAGATAAAAAAATTAAGGCCATCATCAAACAGTGCTGGCAAAAAAAAGGTAACAAGAAAAGCCATCCTCAAACAGTGCTGATACATGCTGATACATAACAAAAAAAAAAGACGGGTTGCACTCCGGGAGTGCCGGCAGAAGTGAAAACTTGATTATTAACGAGCATGTTTGATATTTTGGAATGGTATCCGTCTTACGCTTTTTCGATCAGGTCACGTGTCCTGACGCGAGTTTAAGATTTTATACCCATTACACAAAAAGTGCTCAACGCCGCTAAAGAAGTTTTCACTTCAAAAAAGGTAACAAGAAAAGCTTCAAACAGTGCTGGCACAAAAGAAAAAAAGTTACCAGTAAAGCTGGCATCAAACAGCAGCGGCTCCGGGTCGTATCCCCGCTCGCAGTTAGTCGCGCTCTGGCCGACGGCTAGCGCGCCGTCCCGCGCGTCTCTCGACACGAAGCAGTAGCGGCGCGCGGCCGTGCTGTCGCGCGTCACGGGTGTGGTGACGACGAAGGACGCGCCGTTCTCGTACCACCCGCCGTGGCAGGTGTAGGCTGCAAATTGTTATAGAAAAGTTAAAATAAATATGATAGGACATTATTACACAAATCGACCTAGTCCCACAGTAAGCTCAATTAAGGCTTGTGTTGTGGGTACTAGG
>CAJQZN010018777.1:0-17485 GCA_907164685.1 Colias eurytheme | reverse complement strand
ATCGTATCCTCTAAAAAGATCGCTATAATGCAACACACTCGAAAAAACTTAATTAATATATATATAGTAAAAATATTTTGGTATTTAGCTCTTAGAATTATTTATCATAATATCTGTTTCTGAAAATTCAACGCTCTACGGTCTATGAAGTGAATGAATGTATGTACCTATAGGTATTGATTCCTAATATTAGGAACCTTTAACCGACTTATCTATCACAGAATAAATATCAGAAGCGTGATTAAGAAATAATAGCATGCTTTCGATATTTGAAATCAGAACCCTAAAAATTGTTCGTCAGGTACCGTTACTGATTCAAAGATCAAGGCTGTTGATAATGTCGCACGCATCGTATCAAAATCGGAATGTTTGCCGATCATGCTAACCTGTGGGACGCTTATATTGGATATCAGCTATGACAGGGATGAACTCTCTTATGTTATGGATTTTTTGAAGCGTTAGTATGATGCACCACCTTTTTATATAGTCTTGTATTTTATTTTATTTTGTCATTACAATTTTTAGTTCTGAAAGATTTATTAGAAAAGCAAGCTGGTGTACAAGCTCCAACCGGAAGTGATGACGACGGTGGCGCGGGAGAGTCCAAAAAACGTTATTTGATACTGATATCCACTGTGATGACTTGGGCTCTCACTAAACCATTGGATCCGGTAAAGTTACTCTTAATTTTGTATATAAAATATAAAAATAGTCAATCCTTGATATAAGTAGGTAGTTATAGTTGTACTTATTTTGTTTGTAATTGATAAAATAAAAAAACCTCAATTTATTTCCCAGGACACTCCAGATATGCCATTTATAGAGTCTGATTTTCGCAAAAGGAAAACTCATCCTAATTATAAAGTGCATTATGATATTGAAAATGAAGTTATTGGAATTGCAAGAAAATATAAAAGTCAAATAGGGTATGATTTTAAAAGTATAATTTACAACAATTGAGTAGATGTACAGACATCTTGGAATTTAATTTGCATTCTAGAAATTATTTATCTGAGCATTATCTATGTCGTAACTGCTATAAGTTTAATTATTTCATAATTTTATGTGAGTTTATGTCGGTCTTTAGTGCAATAGTGGTCGGTACGGGGGTAACGTATGGTGGCCGGGAGGACGTGCTTTTCTATTGGTTCCAGAAAGCGTGGGAATGTGAACCATTACTCCCGATTCTGGGACGTGGTGGGAATGTCATACCTCTTATTAATGCACAAGATTTAGCTCAGTAAGTATAATTTACAACACACATGGATATAATGATCTAATAGGTAATTTTATATCGAATACAAATCTAATCAAAATTGGAAGAATTTTTATGGCTTTGGCGTCTATGACGGCCATGATTAGATTAAAACACAATGGTATAATAAGCTTTACCTACTTATTCATTCATGAATTTTTACATAGGTACCTAATGCTAATCACTGTGAGTAATAGTGCGTATTTTACTCAAAGAACAATAGAATGTTCATAGTGTCGTGCAGAAAACCATTGAAGTGGGTAGATTAGGTACTTTTAAGCATCACGAGAGTTCAGACTTAAATTATTGATGAAGAAAACATTTTTTATTGTTTGGATTTAGTTTGGTATCCAAACGTTATTACGTTTATTAGAATTAAGATCAGTTTTCATCTAAAACAGGTTTACCGAAGATAGGTATAATATTATAAAATAATGGGAGAAAACATCGGCCATACATTTATGATAACATTCTAGGTATTTAAAGATGTCTTGTTTTTTCCAGGATAGTGTATAATTTAATAACTGACTTCCCAAAGAAGCTGTATATTTTAGCAGTTGAACAAAATGTTACGAAGCAGAGAGAGGTATTATTCTCTAACTGATTTCGCTATATTTTTCACATAAATTCTTATATTTAATCAATATAAAATGAAATATTTTTAGATTATTAAGCCTCTTGGTCGGATTGCTGGTTCGGGAATGTTTAAATGCATTCCGCCCGAAGATGCATTCTTAATTACCGAGATAGATGTAAGGATTTTACGTTGTATTTTTTTCTTATCACCGAAATAATAATAATAATCATTACATATTATTTATAGCAACGAATATATGATTTAGTAAATCTAAATTTAAGTATGGAACCGACGTTCATTGTTGAGACAATGGGTTTACAATGGACCTCGGAACTCACATTTGCCGAGAATGTGCCCGCTCTTATGAAGCAATTCAAAAAGGAGAGAGGATTAAAGCCATTCAAGGTGAATCGACTCAAAAGTTTTCTATTCATATGTCAACGATTAAGAATGTTTATAAGACATGAATAGACAATGTATTTTTAAACTACCACCAATTAGAAATGTCGCTTAAAGTGAGAAGAATTTTCTATTTGGTTAAAATACATATTACCAGAAACATAACTACTAGAAAGTATAAAAAGCAATAATTTATTCAAAAAAAGAAACATAGGGTAATTCATAGTTACTGACTAGGTATATATGTAATTTATTCTTAATTTGTGTAGGTTATCGTGTATGGACCTCCAATTGTTGGAAAAACAACACTATCGAAGCTTATTTGTGAAGCTTATGGATTGGTTTATATTTCTCCAGAAACTGTAGTCGAAGATATTATAAAAGATTTAGTAAGTTTCTGTTCTTACGTAGGTACCTACTGCTTATCGTTTCTAGGTTACTTAGAACCAGTGTGTTATCGTACCTTTTAACCAGTGTTTTTAAGTATTTTTTACCTGAACAGCTATTTGTTACAATAATTCTGTGCAACCCCGTATATTTGTAAATATATCGGCCAGTCACTAACTAACTGTTAACCAGTCACTATATAAATTAACTGGCCGATTAAATAAACAAAATCGCAATTGAAATCGAGTCAAGCAAACCTTATAGACATGGCGAGTTCACCACTGGGAGGTGGGTGAGACAGCGGATCTTGTGATGCCAACTGGTGAAGAGGAGGAACCAGTGGCTGACGATGATGATGACGCCGGTGAAGAAGAAGGTGCTCAAGAGACCGCGCGACAGACCCTCGCTATGCTGCAGACGGGGCGAATGCTTAGTGATGAAGAACTTTTGGGGTTTCGTATTTGTAACATTTTTATAGCTAGTAATGTCTATGTTTATATTAAATTGAGGTTAATAAATTTAGTAACCGTTGGTATATAACACATCCATTATTATGTAGTTTATTTTATATCATTGGATGATTATTAAAAAGTGTTAAAGATGTGATAGTTTAATTAAAATGATTTCAGATATTTACGTCAAAGAATGCTTAATCGTGAAGCTCTTAATAGGGGTTGGGTTCTCGATGGTTTTCCAACAACATTAGCGCAATGTTCAATTTGTAAGTTTATTTTAAAACACATTAATTAGTTTAATCCCTTTACGAATCCCTGTAATCATTTTTGGTAATGCTCGTTATAGTATTTGATAAAGGTGAAGACCAAGACTCCGAGGCGGGCGAAGAGACAGAAGAGGAGCCATTTGACGAAGACGTAGATTTGTATAGCAATGTATTGAAAAAGCTCTTGCCAGGTAAACTATAACCGCTCTGAGTCATAGCCGGCGTTACACAGAAAGCTCTTATTGTTCCTAATTTACAGATATCGTTGTGTCTTTGGAAGCAACTGATGATTTTATCTGTGATAAAGCGATGCGCCAGCCAGACGGTGACTCACGGCTGGATGAAGAAACGGTTCTTAAACGCCTCAGTGAATTCCGCATGAACGACGGTCGTGACGTTTCTCCTCTGAATTTCTTTGACGAATTAGACATACATCCACTTATTGTGCCAGTGAAAGAACACGCCGATTATTCTATGAATGGCGCGTACGCTGCCGTTGCTCTGAGAATGGGACGTCCATGCCGATATGGGAAACTTATTGGTTAGCTTTTCACTAGGTATATATGCAACTTTCACTGATAAAACAAAACATGTATTAGTAACTAACTGATTTTGATTCTATTTTTTTTTGTTAGTTAGATGAACCCATCTTTGTGCATAGATATTAAAGTGTATTCGAGATTTCATTAAACCTTGACTCATTCTTAAATGAATAATTAGTTAATTAAAAGATAAATTAATCGATTTTAGGCAATTTTATCGAAATGTAATAGCCGTGTAAAACGTAAATTGTATTACACAAATCTACTTACATAATAATAAGATTTATTAATTTTATGTAACTAAGTAGATAATGCGTCTCGATAAAAATTAGGATAAAACAATAAAATCTTTCATACAGCCTTAATTGAAGCGGCAGAGAAAAAAGAGAAAAAGGAATTAGAAACACTTCGTACGAAAGAAGCAAAGGCATTATTGGAACTTGAAAAAAAGATGCAAGAAGAACGTGAAGATAAAATGGAATATTGGGTAGGTGTAGTTGTGCTGTGCTCTACATAATATGCACTCAGCACTACTTACCAAGGAACTATGCCAATGATATCATAAGTAAAAAGGTTGTAGGTTTCAAGCGCTCCGAGACCGGTACGTCCAAAATGTGGCTAATTAGCCACCAATTTGCTTCACTTGTCTCTTTTTCCCTCATGATAGTTGAATTATGCCACTCTCTCTCTTACATTGACGTCTCATCGTGTCTGCGTTTGTGTGATTTTTTGAAGATTGAAAGTTGTGTTGGTAACCTATCTAGGTACACCTATTATGATATCATTGGACTATGCCATCACTCCAACTATGAGTATTTTGAATTTTATTAAAGGATAATTATTTGACCGTAGTCTGAGTTATACGGCTTAATGCAAGAGGAGGAAGAAGCTGCACTGGCTGCTGCAAGCGAGCCGATGCGAAACTATCTTATCAATAATATATTCCCAACATTGACTCAGGCACTTTTGGAAGTTGCTAAAATGCGCCCAGATGACCCTATTGACTTTCTGGTATTATATTTCTACAATTATAATTAAAGGACTTTTCCATTCCACTTTAAGATTGGTTAAAAATCTAGTTCATTATAACAAAATCTGATATTTTTCAGGGTAGTTAAATGAAAAAAAGACCTAAACTTAATGCAGTTATCCTTTTGCCCCTTACCAGATTGTGAATTAGAGGACGTTTATAAATCCTTTAATGAGTATAATTTAATCATTGTCTCAGATATTTTATTATTTATATTTGTTGTAGGCGGAGCATTTATTTAAGCTTAATCCAACCGGCAAGATGCTAGAGCCAGGTTACAATTTGAAAGCAGAAATGTTACTTGGTAAAATTAAGATTTTGGATGATGCATTGAAAGAATTGGATATAAAGATCGATCCGCTACTACCACCTGAAGCCGCTGTCGAAGAAACGCCTAAGAAACATAATATTAATAGCATGAGTGCTCTATGAATTTGAAACTAGATGTATTAAAAATATTATAAAATAAAACCTGTTATTATTGTTATTCAATAGAGTTTTCATTTAGATCTGGAAATATGTAGGTACTTACAATTATAAAAGCTATTTAATATTGAAAATAAAATAAAATATTAAATTTATATAGTTATTATATAATATATTCGTCCATGGTTATATTAAACTTTAGTTATAGGGAGTGAGGATATTGTGGTTTTATAGCAGCTAGTCTTTTTTCGTTGCTCTTTAAAAATGTTGAACTATTATAGATTTAATGAAATTACTGAACACAACACTAATTATTTTACTAAACGAAATTTAAGTATAATGTGCTGGGCTCGATAGATATTATACAATTATAATGATTGTCCTGAATGGACGGGTCACTTTAATATTGTGATGTTATCTAGTCTCGCGTGACCTATGAAATTTGTTTTCATGCAATCACGTATTTGTTAATGACGGACAAACAGTGGATGTTATGATACTTTTCCATTTTAATATGAAATGTAAAAACAATGTGCTTTTTATGCTACTAAATACATTTTAAAACCAAAAAAAAAGGAGTTAAGAATTTCAAGAAAATGATAATGCTCTAAGAGAAAATGTAGTGATAGTTAAAATCAATCATAATGAAGATACACCCGCAACCTGTTTCAAAGAGTCAACGTAAAGGCCTCAGAAATAGGAAAAGTTGGTTCACAGAACCAGATATTAAACAGAGTCAGGATGACGGTATGCTTTCATTGTTCGCCACAAGTTTACGTCATCAGACCACAGAATTTTTCAACAACTCAACTTTGCATGGCGTCCGATATATAGCTGAAAAGGAACGACCGTTTTGTGAAAAGTAAGTGATACAAGTATCCTTACATCTACAAAATAACGATATGATTAGATAATGCAATAGTGGTTATTCTTTCACAGATTTATGTGGTTTAGTTTTACTGCTATTGGTGCAGTAGCAACTTGCATAATCATCGTGAGCTTATGGGAAAAATTTCAAACGAATCCTACTATAACAGGTATGGTTGTATGTGTAGTAGTTAGGCATAAATATTTTCAGATACTTATAGTGTAGTAGGTACTGTAGTAGCTAAAATAGTAAGCATCTTGTCTAATATAATGTAATTTTCAAAGGGTTAGATACAGATTTCCATAATTGGGATGTGCCTTTTCCTGCAGTCACAATATGTGATAGGAATCCTGTTGACGAAGAACTATTAACAGAATACATTAATACGTGAGTAAAGTAGTGAGTGTAGTAGTTATATGAAGTATTTTTCTAAGAATTTTTTCCTATAAACTTATATTTTCTATAGAATATGGGGTTCAGAACCACCGGCAAAAGCAGAAGAAATGTTAAAATGGTTATCTACACTGAGTTATCAATCAATCGCAGCACGAGCCTCCGAATTTGTTAAGGATCCAGAACTTGTTGGCAAAACTGATACCGATGCATCTATACCGGCTCTTAATCCTAAAGAAGCTGTTTTTAGTGTCTGTATTCCATTTTTTTTTGTTATTTACGAAGAAATATCTAATAGTTACGAAACTAAAATATAATTCTGAAGAAATGATTGATTTGGGTATTTATTGTATACAATCTACCATGTAATAATTGCTTAGGGTTTATGTTACAGATTGTACGACATTGCGAAAATGCATTCTATGATTGTGAATGGAAGGGGGACTCTGAAGAGTGTTGCGATTTAGTGGCTCCTGTTTTTACCGAAATGGGTTTTTGTTACGCTTTCAATTCTAAACATGCAGAAAAGTCATGGCCATGGTAAATCACCCGTAGTTGAAGTACTTATAACTTTTATTGATTTGATTTGTAAATTTGTCACCGTCATCTGCATAGAAATCTAAATAACAAGACACTAGAAGTCGTAAGCGTGCGTGACCTTGTCGCCACTCAGGTGATTTGCACAACACCAGTGCATTCGTCACTGTTCAGTTGCTCTGGAGACGTATGAGTGTATACATGGTGTGTTTCAGCAATTCCCACTGCGGAAATTCTTCCACAAGTTGTAATTATACTTATAAAGGAATAATATTTCATCGGAAAATATTTTTTTTTAGAAATAATGCCGTTTTTCCTTAAAATTATAGAATATTTACAAGTATTACGAGCGTCACCATAGTAATCGAAATAACAATGAATGACACAGTCGACCATTCTTATTATCACGTTTGTTCGTATTGGAGCAAAAAGTCTCATATACTTAGGGATGTTATTCTAAAATAAACCGTAAATTCGTGCGTTAGGATACATATTTAAAAGCTTAATTTAATAGATAAGTTAGTTTTCACTAAAATCAAGCTGTCCAATAAAAGGCATAGTTTACTTGTGTGTACTGTTTAGCTTTCGGTTTGAATGTGTTGATTTTGGCGACAGCGGTTTTCATACGAATTATGACATTTTAGCACTTCTATGTGTCTTGTTATTTAGATTTCTATGGTCATCTGCCATTAACTGAAGAGCTATATCGATATTTCATATTCTCTTTTTATAGGCAAACCCAAACAGATCAATTTTCTGAGGCGTTCATTCATGAAACGGATTCCAAATGGTCATTTATGTTTAACTCCATACGCAACGATTCTACTATTGATGTACGTTATAACATTTTTTTTAATATTTCTAAGTTGTGGAATATTTAAACTGGAAATAAATCTTTTGTTTTCAGATTTATATTCATTCTACAGAAGAAATGGCTGGATTGGAACAGAGCATACAGCATTCGTGGGATAGACGGGTGGAAAAAGTATCGTTTTCAGTGAAACATACGTATACTACAGAAGACGCAAGGCAGCTATCAGTTCGTCAACGACGTTGTGTTTTTGCGGATGAACAACGCTTGGAAACATCTAATATATATACGTACACGGCTTGCATGAGGCAGTGTCGTATGCAACGCAGTCGCTCGTATTGTAAATGTGTTCCTCATTTCTACCCAACTACTAGTAATGCATTTTCTTTCATGATTACATATTAACTTATTTGACACTTTGTCCTTAAGCATGAACTCATAATGATCGTTATTTTAAATTCATAAGTTGCTTCATTCTTAGTTCTTACCTAGCATCTCTCATATTGTCAAATAGCTATATAACTCATTCATTTTTAGTTATATCAGATTAGTTGTACTATTTTGCAGAAGGCTATCGACATTGCACTGTGAAAGAATTAGAATGCATATCAAATCACGTGGCTGCTATAACGGATGTGACACGTTGCAATTGTGAATTGGGATGCACTCACACTGTTTATGAAGTAGAAAAGTTGACAGAAATTGAGTAAGATGCTATTATCAACGTATATTTGTGCAATTATTGAATATGACATTCTAATACTTACTTATTATTATTCCGCAGCATAAGCAAAGGCCCAGTAGCAACTAATTCATTGGAAACTGAGTTTGTCTCTTGGCCCATGGTTCGGTATAAACGAGAAGTATTGTTTGGTTGGGTTGATTTATTAGGTAAGCGGAATTCACAATCTAGTGTATAAGCAGGATTGAGAGATTATTTAGGTAGGTATAGGTATATTTATTGGTAGCAATTAGATTAAACTAACATCAGCGAGATAATACCATAGCGCAAGGGCTTAACTTTCGCGTTAATCCAATTTGATGCGAAGCTATATTTAATGTAGACCCTCGTAATTACTTATCTATTTGTGGATTCCTCTATGCCTATAAATAATTATGAATACATATTATATAGGTACAGGTTGCATTTCAATAATAAGGGTGAAAAAGTACCTACCTACCTACATACGCCTCATTTTGTCTTATTAACTGATTTTAAACGCAATTTATTCATCAGTCTCCCCGTGATCACGCTCTCTGTAAAGTGTTCGAACCATCGCGTCTAATAATATGTATTATCCATACTAATATTATAAATGCGAAAGTAACTCTGTCTGTCTGTCTGTTACTCAATCACGCCTAAACTACTGAACCAATTTTCATGAAATTTGGTATGGAGATATTTTGATACCCGAGAACGGACATAGGCTACTTTTTATCCCGGGAAAATGACGCAATCCCGGAAATCCCACAGGAACGGGAACTATGCGGGCTTTGCTTGACTGCGCGGGCGAAGCCGCGGGCGGAAAGCTAGTAATAAATAAATCGCGTTTAAAATGTCTTTAATTTATAAATGAAAAAAAATACGATATGTAACTACTTTAATTGTTTTAATTAAAACACCTATACCTAATATATCTGTTTAGTATCATTCGGTGGGATAGCAGGATTATTCCTCGGTTTCTCCCTCTTATCCGGAGTGGAGTTGGTGTACTATTTCACACTACGCGCGTGCTGCGCGGCCGCGCGCGACGCGGACATGTTGCGCACGGTGCGGGCCGAGAGACTCGCACAGCCCAAACCGCCGCATGATCTTAGTCTTGTGCCTTGGTATGTGAATAGTGTACTTTTTTATTATTTTGTATGTTTTTAATGCAATATTGTTTGTTAAATTAATGAGATATTGTGAAGTCTATTTAACTAATATTCAAATTATCTTGGGAAATATTAGAAAATATGATCTAGGTTGTTTATATTTCCATTCACATACGGTATCAAATACGTGGTGTACTAATTTTTACGTATGCGTGTGAAAAATAAACTCATTTATGTATGTACAATCTAGTAGGTAATATCAGGTATATCAATTATTAATGTCGGACAAATTATACAATTTAATTATGATTGAAATCCTTATTGAATTAATATATAAGGATTTTAAATTGATAAGGAAATTTTGTTTAGGTGGAAACAACCGCCGCCACCACCGATGCCGAGACCACTTAAAGTTCGTCCAAAGGATATAAAGCCATCAAAATATTCACCTCCGCCAGGTTATACGGAATATCTACCTTAATATTGTTTTTAAAATAGTTGATAAAACTGTGTATGTGCTCCTGGGTACATTCAAGTTGTATAAAACTTATATTTGCATAACACATACATAATTTATATAACTGTAGTACCTATAGTAAATTACAACCTACGACAAATTATTTGTATTTCATAATCTTTAAGATTTGTTAATGTTTGTATTTGCTATTAGTGACTGCACTATCACTCTAATTTATAAGGTTTTAATTGTGAAAAATAAAAAAGACGCACACAAGTTTAACGACTTTTATTTCAATACATTTGGTCACATCGATCTACAAGTATTAAATATAGTCATGTTCGTATCGAACTACATTATCATGACAAAAAAAAGTCAATTCCCAATATTCGAGAAAGATTTTACATAACAAGAAACAAAGTTCATGATAATGCAGTTCAATGAATGATGAAATTCTTGAGGATTAAAAACTAAAAACACATCCGGAAAGAGTACGGAAAAATGATACTAAAAAGTGCATAATTTATCGCTAAAACAAAACATTGTAACAATTTTATTAATACACAATTCAAAACTTTTTTAAGTTTAGGTTAGACGAGTATCTCGAAAACGGTAAAATTCTCTTAAATGTATACAACGCAATGATAAAACATGATAGGATAAAACCAATTAAATAATCATAGTACATGAAAAAATCCTTACATTAAGTATATGGGTTAATAATTTAATTACGAAGTTTATTAGCTTACATTAATTACCTTAAGAATTACTATTTTATTTTTCCAAACAAATAACATTATCCTCAAAGAATATGATTCATTCACATTGATTTTTAAGTATTTTCCATTGTCTAATAAAAACTAAGTACTAGATTATTAGGAATGAAGCATAGCCTTAAATAATACTACATTATCTAATTCCATATCGCATATTCGAAACAAACTAAAATAGTTATCACGGACTCAATATTCAAAGCAAAAGGTGAACATAAAATACTGAAAAAGATTTCACGTGGTTAAAGTGAAACGCTTTTAAAAAGTATCTCACTTACTTCGCCAACCAATTTTGCAAAATATTATTATAGTGTATAATTAAGTAAATCGATTTAAGTTATCCAACGTGTTCTACACGTCATGATTTGATAAGTATCAAGGATTAATAGTATTCAAAGTAGAGACATCGAAGTATTTCAATAAATGGTTGAAACCATTTCAATTTCATTTGTAAATACTTCAAAATTTTGGCATTTGCTTTCTTTAACCTAAACGTTAATCTTACATTATACATTTTTATCTAGAGGATCCGCTAACATGCCGCGGTTTGAGAATTGAGAGATATTTAAAAACATAGTCGGAATCACAATAAGTACCACAAATAAAGTATTGGTGTAAATGCTAAGCAAATGAATATTTACAAATAAATATATATGTTTGTATATAAATCTATTCTAATTTATTTACATATAAGTTTTAGGTTTTAATATTTAAAAAAAATCTGAAAAGGTAATCAAAATCACTAGAATAGGAAATCACGGTAAAACCGCCTGTACTATTGAACTAAAAAATTAAATAAATTGGTATATTCACCAATATAAGCAAGAGAGTTGCAGTACCTAAACATAAATCTACAAAATCGTTTCCATTTGTTTATTGAATGGAAATATGAACAAACGTTTCCATATTTATAATTGCACTACTGAAAGAATAAGTACAAATGTAGTTTCAAAGGTCTTAATTGATTTTAACAAGATATGTGAGAATAAAAAATGTGACTTTAAAATTGATCACGAAAGTTAATCATTTTGAAGAAGATTTATTAAAAGGAGTTAGAATGAAACACATTTTACAACTAATATGTTGAATGAACTACATAAAGTAAGAAAATAAAATTACAATTACCAATTTCCAATTACAAAGCCGTGAAAGAATATAATTAAAAGATCACATTAAACAGCGACAAAATTATCAAATTCATTGCAACGCTATTCATAAAATAAACATCATGGACAAATCACAAAACAGCACTAACCAAACAGCCATATTTTAAAGGGCCCTCTTCACAATGGGCAGCGTTGGGCGAGTAGAGGCAATCACGATAGTATAGAGAAATATTAATTCATAATCGACGTAATAGCGGCAAACATCGACGATCATATTATGTTGGGCCAACGTTGCTGATTGTGAAGAGGGCCCATAAGACTTACATAACTGACAAACTCGTTTTTCAATGTTTCCGGTACGTAACTTGGCAACTTTTTAGCGTAGTGGGAGAAACTTGTGCATATAAAAATTCCCTACTACGCCACTTTTCGTTCAACGTTCATAAACCGTTCTCACTTAAACTCCATAGCTATACGACTAAAACGGTGTGTAATTGTGTGAGTATAGCTCATAGACATAGATAGACCACGCAAGTACCGCGATCTGTATGAAAACCAAGCGTGTCATATTTTTTGTACTGACCTTGACGCGTTATGACGTCACGAGCGCTTTTTAGTGATGGGAATTTCATTTTACGCTAAATCGATTAGGGACGACACTCGCGCGGCGATTCTAGTATATTATATCGTTTTCAGTATATCAATTGTCGGATAGGCTGTTTTTGTCAATAGTCGAAGCTTTTTTCCTTCAACAAAGCTGGCTTCACTAAAATGTTTAGAGCAAATTGTGCTATATTTTGTTGGAAACCAATCTTTATGTCCCGTTGCCTCGATCCATTTTTCTTTTATGTTTGGGTTACTTGGAAAACTGAAAAAACAAACATAGTCTAAGCAATAAGGAGTTTTCTTAAAAAACTCCCAAGATGACACTTTAACTAATGGCGTCCATGTCATAATATTTATTTTTAGTACGTTTGTATTAAAATACTTAAAAGTTCTAGGTCAAGTCATATTAAATGAAAAAAAAAATCTATGCCTTTTTTCTGAAAAATTGCTCCTTCAAATTATCATTTTTCTGTTCGATTATAAAATCGATTAGAATCGAGAACTGTTGCATCGAATGAACATCACTAACCACAAAATTGGTCAGAAAAAAGAGAACATAAAAATGAGAAGACGCTATTCATTGCTTATTATCATACGACGCGATCTTTACCGTGCCAAGTAAAAGCCGCAATGTATTCCGAATCATTCCGTATGATTTTGTATCCATGTTTGTCACGATCGTTTTCCACAGATATTCTTTATTTGATTTTAAAATAAATAGTGCATATTCTGATTAGAAAATTAATTAACGGTGGAAGGAAACATCTCCGATAACTCGGCCACTCACAGCCACTTTCTACTGTTTATAACTGCGCAATTCGGCATTTTACTCTATTCAGTTTCACGTCTTTCCTTGGCGAACTGCAATCGCGGGCCGAGTGTAGGCCAGCGTCAAGTAAGTGTTGTATACTTAGTTTGGACACGGGAAGTACATACACTCGCGTAGTCTATCTTAATGTATGTCTGTGGTATAGCTGTTATCGAATCCAATGCAACGCTATTCATAAAATGAATATCGTGGACAAATCACAAAACGGCATTCCAAAACAGCCATATTTTACAAAACGTTCATCCAACGACCGTTCTCACTTATACTCCATAGCTAAACGACTAAAATATGTATATAAAAGGTGTGTCACGTGTGTATGTCAGCACACGTGTGCGGGCGAGTGTGGAGGCCACAGCGGGCACTCGGCGTCTGCTGAAGTTTCGTCTTTTTTGTCGCTGAGGAGATTACGCAGCGAACGGTATAGATTGCTGAATAGTTGCGGGTCGGAGAATGTTGCCTGAAATAAATTGTATATATTAATATTGTATATAATAAATTGTATATATTGTATTATTGTATATATTAATATTGTATAATATAGTAAATTGTATATATTGGAATAAATTAATTGAAAACTTCTTTAGCGGCGTTGGGTATAAAATCTTAAACTCGCGTCAGGACACGTGACCTGATCGAAAAAGCGTAAGATGGATATCAAACATGCTCAACGTTAATAATCAAGTTTTCGCTTCTGCCGGCACTCCCGGAGTGCAACCCGTCTTTTTTTAGGTTTAATAACGTATGGACATGTTATCGTTTTCTTTTAGTTAAGATAATTGAATAAGATTTCATAAATGATTTTATCTATACTAATAGTATAAAGCTGAAGAGTTTGTTTGTTTGAACGCGCAAATCTAAGGAACTACTGGTCCGATTTGAAAATTTGTTTCGGTGTTAGATAGCCCATTTATCGAGGAAGGCCTATCACGCTAAGACCAACAGGAGCGGAGCCACGCGGGTAAAACCACGAGGCACAGCTAGTTTATTATAAATTACTAAAATATTGCATTTAGAATGAATGCTTATAGTATTTAATTCAAAATAGCGTAATGTCCTAGATACAAAGAATATCAAAGCTTAATATTTTAGTTTTCAAATATGTTATCTTCTATAGTAGAGCCAATTTAATAGGCAACATTTGACGTCTATCAATTTTATCTTCATAGGGTGGTAACCTGCTTAAAAACATCGATTAAAATGAATTAATAGATACAGACTTGAAACATTTGTCAATCGAACTTGAAACACATGTCAATAATTTATGATAATTTTTGTTCCCAAGTAATCGATGCATTCGATTCTAGATGTCAGATTTCGATTTTTAGAGTAACGTCTCTAGTATGTATTTAAAAAGAATAAAGGTTTATTGACACAAAATTGAAGCGACGTCAGTTTTTTAAATCAGAAATTGTTTATTATTAAAATTAGAATGGTTTATCAGTAAAATCAAATCCTAAAATTACTTGTATCGGTCATTATTATTATAAATATGTAATCGTAATTGAAAAAAGTTAAACAAATGTGTAGTTCTAACAAAACGAAATATGATGTTATTCTATGTCGTGTTTACTAGGTTACGTTGTTGAATTTTGTTGAACTGTCAAATGTTGCCTATTAAAATGGCTCTACAATAATGCCATAATCCCTTACACACAAAATCCGATACAAACATACTACTTGGTCAGATACTCATACTTTACGATTCTTCTAAAAATAATTTCTGTCAAAACAAGCAAACTTGTACTTACTTCAACACCCACAGCCAGCAGCAAATGTATGACTGGTATAATTAGTAAGTAAATTCTAAAGTAGTTTTGTTCAACTTCAGACTGTTTCATCTCTTCAATCTCCATGTATTCAGCGAGGCTCTTCCAAGGACAGAACAATAGTAAGATAACGAATACTGCTTGTGTTGCAAGTGTTATCACCATGTAAACTGAAATAACGAACAAATTGTTACAAGGACCTATAAGAAAAGAGTGAATTTATGCTCCTGTTTTAAATAAAAACCGCAAAAAAATATGTGGAGTTTGCGATCATAGGAAAATCTTTGTAATTATACCTTATAATAATTATAAATCTGAATTGTAAGTGAATAGTGTGCAATCAACCTCATAATATTAGAACAGTGCATTGGGCAAAAAATTACCAATGCCAAGGCCAATACACCATTTAATTTTAGATTTTATAAGCAACATTGAAAATTAAGGTTACTCAAAACTAAATAATAAAAAAATACTTACTATTAGAGCAGAACGGCTCTCTAAACGGCCATCCCTTAGCGTACACGCAAGCCATGATCAAATATTGGAATGACGTCACAATGAAGATGACAGAATTCTCCCAACACTTGACTTGCTCCACATCTGGACCACCCTCCACAGATTTGAACCTAAATTAATGTTAATAATATGAAACAAATTTAACAAACTTAGGGCCGATTTTTCAATGCTTGGATAAAACTTATCCGTCCAATAAAGTATTACACGATAATATTAAAATGTCACGTAAACTGTCACGTAAATACGGGCAATTAGAATACGTTTTTAAAATGGTAGCTTTATACATTATTCGACGAATAAGTTTTATACAAGCATTGAAAAATCGGCATTTAATTTAGTTACGACTCTGCATATTAGTCACGAAAATCCGAAGGGCTGAATTGACTTATGTAATTGTTCTACGAAAGTAACATGATTTACTGTTTGGCTATAAACAAACTGTGTGTTATTTATTGTGCTTCCCAAAGTTATCACCAATTTCTTTCCCCATATAGGAGACAAAAAGGTTCATAATATGTACTAAGTTTACTAGTTACTATTCTACCACTTATGAGAGCTTTTTAATTCTAAGCTTATGCTACTCACGAGAGCAGTGTTTATCTAGATGTGTAACCTAAGTGTCTACTTCATTGTGACATTGTGATGAATAAATTATTCGAATTCTTAAAGTAAATGATGTTTAGAATTAAAAAGCTCTTATAAGTTGCACAAATTTAGAATTTAAAAGCTATCCATCTCTTTGTGGGGAAGAAATTATTATTAAATTTATTCGACCATAACTTTGGGAAGTACCAAAAATAACACACAGTATGTTGATAGAAAAAAACAAATACAGTACTCCAAAAGTAATAATGCGCATAGAAATCTTCGTCACTGTTCGGCAACTGTCATATTCCCGGAGCGTCCGAAGATGATATGTATATAGAGTGGTTAAATGCATTTTCTTCATGCATAATTTAGTCAAATTATGTGTTTTCTGCAAAAAGAGATTAAGATTGATTTGTAAGTGACGATTTTGTTTCGATAATTCCTTGTCAGTAAATAGCGATTGCAAATATGTATATCTTTGTTGGATTGATTTACTTGGAAAATTTTATAGTACTTTTAAATTGACTTACTTATTTAAAGTACTGATCATTCTTCAATATTATGACATTTACAAAAAAGTAATAATAAAAACAATAAAAATCAGGGATTATCTTTATTTCTGACATTTTAGCTCTTCTTCATTTTCACTTTTCCTACTGCTATCACCTGTGTAAATCATTTCAACGATTAATTCAATTCACCTTTAAAAACAAAACCAAGAAGGGTATGTAATAGCAGCTCCATATAATTCCACACAGAGAGAATACGTGCAGTCACCACCAATATTTAAAGATGACTGACGGATTTTTCAGTTTTTTGACTGACAGGCTACCGTCACCTACCGCCCGATTTGTTTTTGATTGTGTATGACCGTGAATTGACTTCTATTTCTTTTGAACAAGGTGTAAAATGCAAGTGCATTGTTTAGGGCTCTTACGATTCAATGATTCGAGTGTTTTCGAAAATACGACAATTAGCGAAGATTTGCATGTGCATTATTAATTTTGGAGTACTGTAAATCTATGTATCGTCACACACCAGGGCTGAGCGAAGAGCAGCAGCGTGGCGCTGAGCTGCACGAGC
>CAJQZN010018775.1:0-18814 GCA_907164685.1 Colias eurytheme | reverse complement strand
AACCCTTTGTGCGCGAGCCCGACTCGCACTTGGCCGGTTTTATTAGTATTATTTACATTTTTCTTCTGTGTCAAATAAAATGTTACATTCACAGATTTCAGTTTATTTTTAATTAAATAAATTTAGATCAAGCTAGTAAGTTCAGCTGTTGATTTGAGGAAGCAACGCTCTTCCGGAATGAATAAAGTCTCAATAAATATTAATGTTATTTTCTAAAAATATTTAAATAGATAAAAGATGGCGAAATGTACCTATTGGCTCCAATATGCTCATAAAATATTGAATACTATCATTATTTTAGTAAGAACAACAAAAAACTAAACCAAATATTTATATATATCTGTTCATTTGACTTGTAGATATAAAATAGTAAGTTTATAGAGTCAAACTCGTTACTTCACTAAATTATAAACAGGTTACAAATTAAAAAAGTACCATAGTCATTTGCCAAATTGTCTCTACAACGCTCAAACGTTTCATAGAAAATATTCACCTACTAATGTAGCAATTGCAAATGCTTTTATTGATTATTTCCCAACAGCGACTGTAGTCCAGATATTAACTTTATGGGCTATAATAAAAGTATACTTATTGTTTTTGTATATTGCCAACTTGTACAATGTGTTTCTAATAATATATGAACAGAAACAATTAGTATATTGCTCAATGTTAAAATATTAACCTCGATCAAACGCTTTCCTTGCCCTTGTATTTCGTATATAAAATATTAATTTTTAATTTACATATTAAATGTTACTACTAGTCCGATTTGAAAAATTCTTTCGGTGTCAGATAGCAACAGGAGCGGAGCACTGCGGGTAAAACCGCGGGGCACAGCTAGTTAAAAGTAATGCTCAGAATCCAATACTTATTTATTCTTTCATTTATATATAGAATTATAAACATCTATAAATTGAAAATATTTTTTTTACAAATAATTATCAATTTATATAAATTCAAAGTTTTCCATTCCTTTCAAGTACTTAAACGTTTTTTTAAGGTTTAAAAATCATATTTTAGTCAAATATTATCAATAAACTAACAATTTAAATATATTTAAATTATATAGTGAGGTAAATAATTTATTTCATAAATTTTCCTTCTATTCAATATTATCGAGATCACAAATACAATTACGGGCTCTGTCAATTGATACGATAGTAGGGACTGGATTTATCTAAAATATGCTTTCTCTTATCTAATACACATTTCATCGTTATATCTACTTCACTATAGTTTATATTTTACCTAATACATATCTTATTGAATATATTTATCTACTATGTTTGGGAAGATCAAAAGAAAGAAATGTAAAAAAGATTTATTTGTCACTCGAATAGCATCTTTTTACATCACCAATCTCAAAACAAACACTACAATTTTATAGAATCTAATTTGCAGAACAGACATTTTTATTTAATGAAAAAAGGTTTTTCTCAAATTAAGAACTTTTCCGGGTAACTTTTCAATTCAATCTCAATAAATGTAAGTATACATTATTTTCCATTATTTTCAAGCATTACTTCCTACATAAGATTACAATTTACATCCAATTGTCGTCAATCAAATCAATTTTTGCTTTAAAGCCAAGTACAATTTTGTTACTTAAAAGACAAACAAAACCCAATAAGTTAAAGCTCAGAAGAAAATTGCATCAATATAGACATAATATTATATGTAGTACCAAATTGATTTAAAGTTTAGTCTATCAACGACGATTATATCTATTAATAGACCACTCCTATTTTGTATTACAAAGTGTATATTAATGTATTTTGATACTTTAAATATTATGGTAATAGAAATTATGTAATTTATCGAACTGCAAGATCGAGCCTTACGCGCCGTCTTCCGTTAAATTTAATTGTGCTGAACTAACTATGTAGACTACTGTTACAACCTGAATTATAACAATAGACAGATATTATACGTACCTTCATTAAATTGTAGGCTGTTCGAATTAGATTGTATTTGTAAATATATTGTGAAAGAAATTTCACTCTTGTCAATAATAGGAAAGCAGGAAAATTAGAAGTTAAATGTGTTTGTTTTTTATGCATATTTTATTAAAACTGTCAACTGTATTTATTTATTTAACTCTTTAATAGTTGTACAGTTAAGAAACCTTATAACTACTTACACATAGAACAGAGTACAACTATTTTGGCGGCCTTATCAC
Source organism: Colias eurytheme (assembly GCA_907164685.1). Taxonomy (NCBI): domain Eukaryota; kingdom Metazoa; phylum Arthropoda; class Insecta; order Lepidoptera; family Pieridae; genus Colias; species Colias eurytheme. The sequence continues at coordinate 16,635 of CAJQZN010018775.1, read as the reverse complement.
TTAATAGTGATCTATATTTCCTCGATAGAGGGGTTTTTTTTTACATTTATTTAACTTGCATTTTGGACTGATTTTACAATTTGGTAGTTAAAAGTGGGTAGGTTTATAGATAGACTAAACACGTTTCTAATATAGATACTATATTATGTTGTATGTTAAGTAGAAAAAAGCTATGATATGCCACGCCGTAAAACGATCTGTAGCCGCGTTGAATACTTTTTGGTAGGGGTAAAATCTTATGACAATAATATCGTCACCGATATGTTAATGTGATGAAATTGCAAATTTAAATACGTACTAAATTTCTAAGTTATAAGTTTTCACTTTTATCAGCAATTAAATGACTGCTTGCTTTTTATTTAAGTCTGAATTAAATAAATATTCTCTTGTTTAACGGATATGTGTAAGTGTAAACTGAAATTCTTTACCTACATTTCGCTGCACTTCCCACGTTTTTTCCGCATTGGTGTAAAATATTAACAGTCATATATCAACGACAGCTGCTAAATGCATAATTATTCACCACAGCTTCCTTCATTTTCAAAATTTACTTTAATACCTTATTTTACCGTATATTTATAGTATTTTACATTGATTTTACCAAACTTGATTGATGTGTGCGTAATCAATCATATTTTTTAGTTTCAATATGACAAAACGGTTGACTTAAAGAATGTTTGAGAGACAGCTGTTTGCTGCTCCGCTCCTAATTATCTAAGCATGATGCTTCAGAGCCTATAATCTTCCTCGATAAATGTACTATTCAATACATAAATAATTTATCAATTCGACCCAGCAGTTTCTGAGACTAGCGCGTTCAAACAAACATAACCTTCTGCTGTGTGATATTTATATACCTACTCGTTCTATGTGTTACAACTTTTTCATATCGCTCAATTAGAGAAACTCAATTCTATTGTTTCAAAATATCCTCTAGATTACAGCACATTAGTAAATAATACCAACTGTATGATTTATCAGCGCTCTCGACTCTCGTAATCCAGGAAATCGCGTCTCACTATCGTCTAGCTGATATTTATAAGTTTAGTGTTACATTTATACCCTTCTACGTAACGATTAAATAAAATTCTAACTTATTATTACAAGATTTATATATTATAATATATTATTACAAGATATAAATATAAGTATAAGAACACAAGTGTAGCTTTAGGAGCTATGGCTAAAGTCTTCTCTTATACAATTTTCGTACGAGTACATATTATGTACTTATATTATTTAGTCACTTAACTGTCGTATTTTTTCATTGAATTCGATCCAAGAAAAAGTTATACAGGTTAAAGGATTGCTTTACCTGCAAAATCAATTGTTCCTTAAAAATTGTATTATCGATATTTAGCATTACATATGAGAAGATCAATCAAATGATTCACGTAACTGATTGCAAGCGGATGTGTTCGTGCACTAAGTAATTATTCAATGTAAAATACGTATCAAAATTATGAAAAAACTGATCCTATTAATAACATAAACAATTAGACTGAACAGTGAATGATTAAAAGAGCTACATTATGGAACGGCCTCATTGTTTCGTAATTACTGGTAATAATTACGTATTTAAATCGTTCACTGGGTACATGGATGAAATATTCAAATAATAAATTTTTGAACTATAACATTATAAACATAAAAAGAGCGTGTTTACCGAGCTCACTTGTCAGAAGTAAAACTTCTTTGGCAAGATTCAAAGATACCAATATCGTTGCCTTACTCCATGACGTGACGGTATTGCCATGACGCCGAAATTTTACTCTCAATGCGCCTAAAGAAGGTTCACTTAAAAGAGTTTTGTTTATCTTTAAGCTTCTTAACATATATTTATAAGCAAATATATTATTGTAATAGAGTTACAATACAAAAATGTACAAATAAAAGCATTAATTATTATGATAGTCTTTGTTATACTTAAAATTAGCAAATTGTTCGCTGTGAATAAAAGAAACGGCACAACTATTACATTGTTAATTAAATTTAATTAAAATTGTGAACTGCTCGTATTATTGTGTCATTTATATATAAACATTTTTTCGTGTAGAAGCGACAAACATACATTTTTCCTTTTTGTAATTTTTATGAAAGAAAGGAAAGAGAACAATATTATTATTTACTTTATATATCAGGACTCCATCCACAATCTATTATTGTAAAAAATATATAAATGTACAATATTTGTTTCCGTATAACAGATACTCTAACTAAATATTATGTATTTCATGATCTTTTTATTTTTTCAGGTAAGCTATCCCGAGGAATCAGTAAGTATGTAAAAGCTCTTATTACTACAGGTGCTGCCACACACACGTAGCGGCAATTCTCGGAACTTGTAGCAGGTAGAGCCTCTTTTCGTCGTATACATGAAACCTTTCATTTCGTTACAAACATATTGAGTTTTACGTATGTGTAATAATTCCACGCACTACCAGTAGATGGCTCTAGTAAATTGCTTATTGGAATAACGATTCCAACTGTGAATATTTTAAAAATAATTATCAATTACATAATTATGAACTCAAGTCAATATACTTGTGTGTGAACTTTTATGTGGACTGTATTTTTTTCTAGATTCGGAATATTTTTACTATCAACGTAATTTTTTAAAGCGTCAGTTTTGTAAAAGCTTGAAATTCCACGCTAGATGCGACTATTTCTTTTTCCTGTCGATTCTAGAACGGAAAAATTAGGAACCTTTATAGTTAGTAAATTCCGTGATATTAACCAGGATGTCTATAGGATATAATAACACATAAAAAACATTAAGATAAAACGAATACTGATTTTGAAATTTATCTCAATTGATTGTTGACAGCGTAATAGTTCCTAGAAATATAGAAGTAATGTAGCTGTTTAGTCGTGGGAAATGCATTCCGCTATGTACAAACCGGTAACCTACTTGATTGTATGAATCACAAGATACAAATAAGATCGAGAGTAAATGATATCGAAAGTAAACCTGACTGGGCAGTGTTTATGTTCGCTTTTTATTACTTCAAATTTACATAATTTTTGTGCATAATATTGTACACAAAACGTTAAACTTAACGTCATCGCTGCAGTTATTTTAAAAGAATTAAAAATATGGTTTTATATTTTTAGCATCGACTTACACGTTTAAAGATTTTTTTTGTAATCGGTAGGAGAATTAGATAAGGGCTATTAAACTGTAGCGTACATCCAGACTTAGCATAAATCTTTAATGTAAAAAATATCCTGCATATCCCATAAAACATTTCTAAGACAATTTGTATTTGCAGTAAGTTTTTAAGTCGCGTCAGCGTATTTGTTCCAGTGGCATCAACATACAAAATAATATTGCGATTACAAAATCTTTGAATGTTTGTTTACTTTTTTTTTTATTTAAAAGCACGAGTTTGTGAGTATAGAGTTTGCTTTGATATAAAGTAATTCGTTTGCATCATAGTTATATAGGAAAAGACAGGGTTTCTCTACATTGTTTCTCTACATATTAGTATATTATGTATATCCCTTTTGTTAAAATTATTTATAATTATCTATATACATTATATAATAAATCTGTAGAAGGGTCAATTCTGTACATTGAAAATATTGAAAAAATAAATAGCAGGGGGTGTTACTGGATCGATACCAAAACCAAATATGTGATTAAAAAAATTTTTGTCTGTCTGTCTGTCTGTCTGTCTGTCTGTCTGTATGTGAAGACATCACGTGAAAACTAACGGTTCGATTTCGATGAAACTTGGTATAATTATACCTTATTATCTTGGGCGTAAAATAGGATACTTTTTATCCTGAAAAAATACGAAGAAAAAAAATAATCTTTATTTTTCAGTTTTATCCATAGACGTTGTTCTGTAGAACAGCGAACACACGTTGGGTATTATTAATTATTATAGGCCTAGCCGTATTTGAGTCCAATAGATATTTATAAGATGTCAGAGTTACTCAAAATGGAGAAATAAACCATCCACGCGAAGACCGACATCCGCGCGGACGGAGTCGCGGGCGGAAGCTAGTTTATAATAAATCATTATATTTATTTATTTTTGCATTTTGGAAGCCTATTACTTTTACTATGTAGTTCTAAAATCGCGAAACGTTATCAGGATGCAGGACGTATGCGGCATTGCTATTATTCAAGGACTAATCAGATCTTCACGAAATTTAGATATAGGTGGATGGTAAGGAAATACATATTATTATATTAACTACCTACTATTTACACGGATACAATGTAAGTGAAGCCGGATATTGAATTTAGAAACACGTATTAAAACAAGGGATTATGTGTCTTATTGGCCAGTCTTATGTATATCCGATACCAATACTAGATAACCACATTATTGCCCAATATATTGGTTTCCAATTAGCTAATGTTCGTATTCATATCTCAATTTGGTAAGAGATTTGACACTTTAATATAATATCAACTTTAACCAAACTTTAACATTAGATACAATACCGGAGCTTTCATTTATAATCAATTTTTCAGATTATTTCGCTTATAAACATTGTTTTTACTTTTTTAATAACTCATTCTTCTATTCCATCTCGTAAAACTAAATGACTTGTCTTTAAAAGTTTCCAATTAAACATCTATACCAAATATATACCCACGTATTATTACAAACTTAACTAGAGCATAGACGTTATTTTTAGTTCAACTATTTGTTCTTATAAATAAGATAAAATAATGATAACACATATAAGTTACATGTCATTGTTACGAGAAAAGCTTATAACTTTTTACGTGAATGTGGCATAACTAAATCGGTTCCTAGTTAGCGCGGGAAAATATTGTTTAATGTGTTCCTATGTAATCAGAGTAAGCTATTATCTACGATACAGACTGGTGGCTAGATATTATAACGTGATGTATGCGGTTACCGAAACACAATGTATATGAGAGATTGTTATAAAATAGTAAGAGAAGATATTTGAACAGACAGTTCTGGACTGATAGGCATAAAAATATTCAGAAGCTTTTTGATAATAGACTATAAATGGTAAATAAAAAAGCTCCTGTCATTTCCATAGATAATAGATATTATGGACTAGCTGCGCTCCACGCAAATAAATTATCATTATCATCATCATCATCATCACGGTTTCACCCGCGTGGCTCGCTCCTGTTGGTTAGCGTGATGATATATAGCCTATAGCCTTCCTCGATGAATGTGCTATCTAACACCGAAAGAATTTTTCAAATCGCACCTGAGATTATCACCCTTGATGTTCAAACAAACAAACTAGTCAGTTTTATAATATTAGTATAAATTTTATTACTCTATGAAAGAAGCTTTTACATAAATATTCGGAAAATCGTTTATTTTTTTCATATAAAATAATTTATTGCCATATATAAATTCCGATTAAATTTCATAGATTATGATTGATTTGCTAACAATAATAAACATTCTACATTCGAAGAGGTTGTGAAATGGTCCATTGTATGTAGAGATAGGCCGCTACTGTGAACAATAGGTGACCTTCAGCAGTAGGCCGTTGACTTGTTATAAACCTTGTGACGTCATCTTAACCCTGTTATTAATAATAATTCTGGATTATATATACATACATATTTAGAGCATCACATAATTTTCTCTAAATAATTCATTCTGAAAATATATGTTAGAATCATACTTTTTTTAACTTTTTAATAAAAAATATTGAATAACATTTTAACTTTTTAATCCATCTACATAGTTTTGTACACATAAGACACTTTATATAAAATATGTATACCTTGTAAATGTAGAGGAAACTTGCAATGACTTATGGCACATAAAGCTTGTATGCGGTGTACTTGAAAGCGGATTGAATTTGCTGGCTATAGAATAATATTGTCATTGAAATTACATTTTCTTGATGTCACTTTATCTCTTTCTAAAAGAGAAGAAATAGGTTTCGAATCAATTACGTAAGTATTATTTCTTACGGTTATCCGATGTTCAATAATACATATTAATAATTATACTCTGATATTACCCAATGACGTAATTCTTTACGAGAAATATCGCAAATTACGTAAAACCTTACTGTAGTTAGCACTTAGTATGGGTAAAGTTAATCCATTTTGTAAGAAAGCACAATTTTATAATAATTTTAGAGCAAGTACTTTAAGACAATATCATAATACTGATTTATATAAGGTTTCAATTTGCATAATGATCAGTTTCGAATTTCGCTTCAGGCTTCAAATGCAGGGTTGTGACTTGCTTTTATGTAATGATATTATTATTTATAATATATAAATATTGTTGATATACATAATTTTTATTGGATTAAGGTTACCTCATTACATATTTAGATGTAAACCCACATATTATGTATGTAATGTGTATGACAGTGGACCTATGAGTAAAGCTCGTTTATATTTCAATAAATTTTCAGATCATTTGATCTTTTAAATATCAAAGTCATTAGTATAATAGAAACTTTTAAAATATCGCAAACTTTACAAAAAAAATCTATTAAAAAAGAAAAATCACGCGTATCACGCGCAAAGCCTAGGCACATAAATTGTACACCAAATGAAACGGTTAACAGTGACTTGCAGTTTAAAATAACCAGGTCAAAGTGACATTATTAAAATTTTAGTTAAATATCAACAGATTCAATGTAAATAGTGAGTTTGGTGGTCAACATGATTTCCCCACTTCTGTGGAAATTTATTGAATTTTCTACTTTACAATAATTTACAACATATTATGAATAGTAATATATTTATTGACACTTTATTGCATGAAAACAAAATACATTTTGATAGATTAAAAATATAGCACAATGGGCGGCCCAATTACTGTGCAGTAATATCTCTACCAGGCAAAAAAATATACTGAAACATTATGTAAATTAGGCCATGAAAGCCCTAAGCCTTTATTCCATTTCAATTAATATTCACGATATTAAGAAACTAATACACTTTGACGATTTCCTGTTTGTTTTTAACATGTAATAGACACAATTTAGAATGCAATGAGAGCAAATGGTATTACCCATAATAATTCTCTATGAACACTTTAAACACATCACACGTATCTATTGCGACTGCCGGGTTCAATATAGGATTTATAGTTTTAAATTTCACAATCGTCTGTTTTTATGTAAACATCGAAATTGCTTTTAGATTTTTAATTTATTGTTAAAATATAGGTTGTTCTTAATTCTTATATTATATACGAATACTAATATTTTTATTTTATGCAAATAGAATCTTTAATTTTAAGTATTGGCGCCCTTTTTAGAGATTCATACCACAAAAGGCAAAATAATTTTTTTCGGCTTTCTATCTCCCTGTCCCTTCACTTCATATTATTACTAAGACCCTTTACTGCAAATTAAGTCGAGATGAAATGGAAACTATAAACAATTTTAATTGTCTTCTAAAATATCTTAAAGCTCAGATTTTTTTATTAATGTAAAAAAGGATGGTGCCCTTTAAAAACGTCGTCTATTATTATCGATACCCATAAGAATCAAAATTTATGAGGTGTTTTTTTTATGCGAGAAATATACAATTTTGTACGCTGTAATAGGAGCAAATATGAGTCGCTCATATTTTGTGTCTATTCTTTTCATAAAGCATTGAAAATATATTCTAATTTCTATCTACAAAATAAAAATGCTCAGATAACATTTCTAAATATTGTAAAATGATTTATAATCTACATGTTATTATTAACGTCGTTAATGACTTTAAAATATGTTATAACACTTGTAAATAATCACAATGTAAGCAATCGACACTCTCCGATGCGGTAAATTTAATACCAAACAAGTTACTGACAACTTTCATTACGAGACCAAAGAGCGCATTCGATCATATTTCGTATACAGCAATCAGATTAGTTTGAGGAGTTACAAGTAATGATGGTCACCAGTATTATGAAAACAGTTAATATGTGTTGTTAGCAAATTACTTCTTGTGCAAACGAACGCGTCAGTCGCTACGAAATACTCGCATACCATAGTTATAATTAGAAAATCAACTTGAAGGTTCTTCAAATGTTAATGATAGGCATCTGTACTGCAAGAATGTACTGGAAAAAAATATTTCGTATAAATTTTGTTATGAGTTATTATAACCGTCGTTTACAAAGATTTACTTACATCAGTTACGCAAAACAACGGCATATGCGTTTATTGTCAAATGTTTCGACATCATTTAACTAGCGGCGATCCGAGTGGCTTGCGATGCGATACTAATCTAGGCCGTATTATGTCGTATTTCGCAAATACTTACAAACCACGGATCGAATAATAACATACTATACGTAATTACTCAGAAAACAATAGGGGAATCAATAAAAGATTTCGTTCATTTTTGGCATCGCCAAGTTTTATTACTTAAAATAATGGTAACTTTTTTTCTATAAAGGGAAACAATTTGTCGTTTCTAAAGTAACAGGTACATCAACTCGAAATTATACAACGCAACAACCGATCAGGTTTCATACAAAAATAATAAAAATAACAAAAAATAATATAAGCAATTCGTATCAGTGCAAAACAGTTGAGCCTCAGAGTATTATCCAGAGATCTAGTGGGTACCAATATCCACTCTGATAGTTGACTCACTGGCTTAACCATTACTTTGTGCTAATCTTATATTATATATCACAATAGAGCCTCTCCTTCCTGCAGCCATTAATAGCTTCCATGATGACCATACTCGTGACCATGGCCGACGAGAACTGGCACCTTAACGGGGTAAGGTACGGGTTTCTCAACGTGGTATGGAACATGCTTCTCGATGTGGACTGGGTAGGGCCTGTCGACGGGCACATGGACGGGTACTGGCACGTGCTTCTCTACTGGCACGGGAATGTGCTTTTCAACGGGGTAAGGCGCTGGCACATGCACTTTGACGGGGTAAGGCACTGGCTTTTCAACGTGGACGGGCACTGGGCGGTCGACGGGTACCTTGACGGGGTAAGGCACGGGCTTTTCTACGGGGTAGGGCACTGGCTTTTCAACTGGGTAAGGCACAGGCTTGGGAATGTGGACGGGGTAAGGCCTGTCGACGGGAACCTTGACGGGAACAGCGACTTCCTTGTAGACTGGGTAAGGAGCTGGTACGTGGACTGGTACCTTCACTGGGTATGGAACCTTCTTTTCAACTGGGTAAGGTGCTGGCACTGGAACTTTAACGGGATAAGGTACTTCCTTTTCTACTGGGTAAGGATGGGGCACGTACACCTTAACTGGAACGGGTCTGTCGACAGGCACGTGTACGGGGTATGGGACTTTCTTTTCAACGGGGTAAGGCTGTGGTACATGTACTGGTACTTTGACGAGCTCCTTAACGGTGTAAGGGACGTGTTTGACCACTGGGTAGGGTTGAGGTACGGGAACCTTTACGGGGACGGGGACGTGTTTCTCAACGGGGTATGGGATATGTTTCTCCACTGGGTAAGGAACTGGGACGTTCTTTACAACTGTGATGGTCTTGTGGGTTTCTTCGTGTCCACCGTAACCGCCTAAGCCACCGCCGAAGCTACCTCCGTAACCACCGCCGTAGCTACCGCCGTAACCGCCGCCGTAACCACCGCCGTAACCACTGCTGAAGCCACCGTCGAATCCTCCATGTCCATATCCGAGACCAATGAGACCACGTTTTTCGTGTTTCTTTTCGTCGGCTGCCGCCTTATTGTCGGTTACTGCCACTTCTTTTTCTGCTGTCTTGGCTTCTTCGGCATGAGCGAAAGCCAGAACAGCCACCAGACTGGCGGCCACGAGCTGTAATTAAAAGTTCAGATTAGAATACATAAAAAAATAAGTCGAAGATTGCTAACAAAGAAGTTAAACGGTTCAGTTAGTTATTTTTGGCTAAGAAAAGGTTTTATTTATATAATTCTATTCGATTCTAATTGAAGGTTAAACCTTCACTCTTTATTTAACATTACTTAGAATTCAAATATAGTGCTCTAGTACTATTTCCGTATTGAGCAATGTAGTTTGAGAAATAAGGGCAAATCCAGAAAATCGGTTGCACTATCACATGAAACACTTGCACAAGCACAATTTATGTTAGACACACACCATGAGCTTCATGATGCTGCGTTTGGTTGGTTGCACTGAAGGCACTGAGGTCCTGAATGCGAATGATGCATGTTGGGTCTCAGCTTCGATATATATATGAGCGGCATGAGCGGCGGAGCGAAGAAAAAAAGACACAGCTCTGTAGGACTACGTTACACTTTCGCTTTCGAGGGGTATCGTAAAGCGCAAAGCCAAAATGCTCCATATTGGCGTTGTGGAGATTCGGACCGGTTATGTTCGAGATAATGCGGACAGTTCCTGAAGCTTAGTAATATCTGATAATGTCTATACTCATTAACTATTTCGTGACATTCAATTAAAGTTACATTATAATCAAATTTTGACATTTATACATAAATTAGATTATATAAACGTTATTGACCTCTACATCACAACGAAATGCATAGTTGTAAGTTTCTTAATTCACAAACATGCATACGTATGTAGTTGAATGTTTTGTTTATATTTTATAAAAATTACTGTTTTATAATTCGTTGTCCAATAAAACAACAATAACTTATGAAAATTTATAGCATAAAGTTGGATTATACGTTATTTTACGATATCTAATAAAATGCATTTACAATTTGTCATTAAATACAATGTAGACCCTGATAAATATTTATAAATAAGAAGTTAAGGTCTTCAGATTTTAGTGAAGAACGTCCAGTCTAGATGATTCTCCAGCCTAATTATATAATTCAATTAAACATACTATAACGTTCTAAAACACGATTATCAGCAAATTACAATGATTAATGAACTATAATCAAAATATACAGAACCCAATTAAATTGGAAATCCGTGCTATATCTTCAATATATCATTTAAATACATGCAATATGCTTAAGGATTTATGTTAAACAAAAATTATAACACTTAATAATTCTTCAAATTAACAAGTTTAGACAATCGATACTATTAAGTAAGTGTAAAGCATATTATTGATCTTTAAATCACCTTCAACTTTTAGCAAAAATTGATAAAACATTTGAAAGTTTTTAACATTGAATGATTTAAAATCTATATTTGTATTGCAACATTTTGGGATGTTCCTTTTATCTCAAATATTCATCATGCCAATAAATTATCTAACAAATAATTATAAGCCATGATAAAGAAAAATGACCATTTTGCGATAATCTTATGCTTCCGATTATCTCATAGTGTATATGCAATAGTTTATCGATCGTTTTCTTTTCACAAATAAGCGAAGGTTGGTTAAAGATACATGCATATTTTAGCTCTTTCAAAGCACTCGTTTAAATCAGGATGAAATTTCGCATAGGAAAGACAATTTTAAATACAGGTTTTATTCAGGTCCACACGATTGGACCCAAGTTATAATTTCAATTCTCATAATGGTTACTTAACTGCCGTCTACCTCTAAAGACGTATTCTCGTTCGCCATTTAAGGCATATACACATTAACGATAAGATTCCATGCTGACACAATTAAATAGACAAAGAATTTCATTGCCCAATAGTGTAGAGACAGCTTAGCTGAGACAATATTTAAATTAAATGTACACGCTTTTGCATTCCAGTCTATTGAAAGTAAGCCCTTCACTGGCTGAAATGGGCATGCTAACTAATTATCTAATAACTAGAAATCTAGTCCTAAAGAGGTTAGTTTATCATCTTTTTCATAAGTAGGTTATGTCTCTCGACGTTTTCTGCCTTACAGTGTGTAAAATCTTCTTAATATTCGTGCATTATAGAGCTTACTATGTACTAGTGAAGGAAATAATACTTGAATTATAAATGCGAAAGTTTCTGAGTATGTATGGATGTTTGTTACTCTTTCACGCAAATATTACGGAACCGATTACAATGAAATTTGGCACACACGTAGAGGGTTGAATACAAAAACACACACAGGATAGATTTTATCCCGGAAAACCTACAGGGACGGAAACTATGCGGGTTTTTCTTTGAAAACACGGGTGAAGCCATGGGCTTAAAGCTGGTTTCAATATGAAATTAACTAAATAACTCAAGAGTTTTAGTAAACTATTATTCAATTTAAAAACGTTTTTTTATAGCCTGGTTGTTTGTTGGTAATACATATAATACCTAAACGATAATATTAACGAAGAAATGAATATATGCAATAATTAATCTAATACTGAAGTTCCTGTAATGCTATCTAGTTAATCGATTTAGACGTTTTGATTACTTAGTTTCTATTTGTTATCTACAAAGCGTGACCCTGGGTCGATTAGTTTAATATGGCTCTTGGTATTTGGTAAGTACATATATTTTACTCATTAGAGACGATTTATTGCTTATTTTTCTATTATAGTTTTGTTATTGTATACTACTAATATTATGATAATGGGAGTTTGTGAAGATGGGTGAATATTTCTTTCTTAAAGAAAGAAATTGGCTTCTGATTTTCTTTACATTTCTGGTCGGCTATATGCAACTGTGCATAGTGTTGATTAACACATATTTCACATAGTAATAATATAAAACGTAGATAATAAACATAATATACAGACTGCGGCGTACATTTTAATATTGTATGATCGAAAAATCCATTTAATTAGCCTATGACATTATACCTCTCACGAACGAAAAATTAATTGACACGTCATATCAATAGCAGTATAATTTTAGTTAATAAGATTATATCTTGATAATACATAATTTAATGCCATACGATACACAATTTTATGGCTAGCGATGGCTTATACATAAAGTCATTTGTCCCATTCATTCTATAGGTACTTTTTATTTGTTATGTCTATATATTTTCTATTTAAGAGCAGCTTTCGTACAATAAAGATTTAATAATAAAAATCTCAGTTTACGGTAGTAGTTGTAAATCTAGTAGCCGTTGTTTAGAAACATATAATTTGAATATTTTACCAACATTTCATGTTGGTATGTGGAGAATTTGGTTAAAATTAACATACATTTGAAATTGATTAAAATTAAAAAAATGTTTATAGGCTTTTTGTACGCCATAGATATGTTTATTAATTTATATTAGTTCGATGGTAAATAATCTGATGGTATAACATATTCCAAACATATTGACCAATTTCTTTCTTTAAATAGTCAGTACTATTTAGTACGATAATATTAAAAAAAATGGTTGTTGATATTTATTAGGTCCGTATCTAAGTATAGAACTTTTTAAAAACGACTTTCGTACCTTCACTATAAAACCTTAAATATACCTTATATTATAATTCATTTAAATATTTTATAAAATAATTCATTCGCGCTTTTATTATTTTGTTTATGAAAAAAAAAATATCGACAGGGGGTTATTACTTATAAATGTTGGTAGACAATTAATTTATGACAGAGTCTTAACGAATCTTTATCATTAAATTGTCTAAATATCAATTTATTTTATATTCAATACAAAACAATAACTATCTATTGATGATATTATAAACCCATTTTTTTTTTCAAACAATAAAAAGTTTAACAGAATTAAATTCACGTACAATTTCGTTTATGTTCGCAAATATACTAAGAAATAAAATGAAAAAGAAATTTCTAATTATCAGGCTCTATTACTGTACCTATAAGGTTGATAGTTGCATCCAATTAAATATTGCTGAAATAATTGGCCGGAATAGAATATAATTAAATATAATACGTACTTGTGTTAAAATAAATTGTACGCTCTGAATATTTTCGATTCTCGGCATGCTCATCACATAACAATGTAAAAAGTATCAGCGAATTAAGTATCTAACTTTTAAATCTTTACGATAGACTTATTTTTTTCAGATTATTGTATTCAATTTTATTATTAGTAAAATATTCATGATTCGTGTCGCGTGTTTGTAGTTATACTCCTCTGAAACAGCTTGACCTATTTTTAAGAAATTTTCCGTGCATATCGAGATAAGAGTAAGGCAAAACGACATTTCCCGGGAAAGCTAGTAGGTATAATTATGAAAATCTGTGAAGTCCTGTTTTCTCCCATGCGGCATATACATTGTACATCTGTTTCACTGATCGATTGCCTTTATTAACATAATAATAACCTAAACGTGATGAGCTTTTTTTCGCTCACGCGTTTTCCGCTGTACTAAACAGGCGGTCAATATCAAAGGTTTTACATAATAGTCTTTATAGGTGTCTGTGGTATTGCAGTTCTCAGTGCTTGTTTTTATGAAGAGGATGTTTCAAGTTCAATCTTTAGTATCTATTTGATGGAAATGGAAACAGGCGTTACACATATACTCTTGGGTTCTCATTGGAATTTTCTTGTGTTGAACAAAGCTAAAATTTCGTTTAAAAAGACCCCTCATATCTATTTTGGAACAATACATTATTCTACTTAGCGTCAATAAACTATCATATCAAACCTGTGTAACACGAGTAATGTAGATAGAAATATTACACTATTTCATATAATTTAATCTCAAGGAAATGCAGACTTGAATTTAAATGTGATTTATGAAATAATTACAATCTCCACTCTCTCTGGCTAAAATCTTTTGACGTAAAAATTCATGTTATTATATTTTAATTGGATATTGTATCAATATACATATAAGTAACAACCTTATTATATAATTTTAGTGATAGTAATTTCATATAACCTTGTAGAAACGATTTCTAACTAATACCTACCAGTATTCATTATTTGTTTTGTAAATTTAATCCATTACAGTATAGACTTACAAAGGATTACGATTTTTATATTAAATTTTCTCGTTTGTAGAGTTCATACATTGTGAGGTAAAAACCATATTTTTTTTACAATTTTAGTCATTACCATAACCGAGCTCTATATAACTCTTTCAAACTTGATATGTCAACAGACCATATTTAAAATTAATCTTCATAAAAAATAACTAATACTACAATTAAAGATAGCATTTTGTTTAATGAAACATGGTTACTGTATTAAATATTTATTTATTTGGGTATATCGACTGCCATACATCATTGCTTAATAATAAATACAAAAGTAAGAATATTCTTATGATTGACCCTATATAGATATACACAGCATTATAAACATAAATATAACAAGTATTCTACATTTTTTCCAATGCTGTTGACCTCACCTTTAAAAATTATTTTTCCTTGTACATTTTCAAATTAATTTATACATGCATCATTTATTGTACATAATTAGATTGTCGATTTCGTAATATATTCAATTACTCTATGTCCATGTGGTTATGGTTGACTTATTATATATCCATCCGTGTAGCAACGTTCTGAAATTTAAGCTTGAAAATCATATCAATTTCGGTATATCGCAATACTGAAAGGCGCATATTAAATTATGCAGACTGCAGTCTGTTTATTTTCTTTATGAAATACGTTGAAGAAATTAATCCGTGTAGAAATTAGGTTGGTATACTTCCTAAGAATGGGAATAATTTTCAAGAATATTGGATTTTACAATTATATTAATTATTAATGAATAAACAATTAAATTGTTAATTGAGTAATAATGTATTAGTAGTTTAAGCTCTAGCTATAGGTATTATTATGTAATCGTGTAAATTTGTAAACAATGGTGGTATAATTTCTGAGGTTACCTACATAAATTTACCGAAACAAATATTCGCAATCGAAACAAGTGAGAAAGTATAGTACACCATCTACACATTTATTTAAGACACACTACTTTACGCAAGTAAACTTTTTAGCACCTAATCATGCATTTAAATAAAATCCATAAATACATTAAAATAATTATCACTACAAAAATAACGTTCTTCTTCTTAATTTCTTAATGTACATAAATCATTACTCCAATTTAAACGAAGGTCATTTTCACACCAGACTCATTAATTATATATACAGACGCATTATAGCAATCGAGTACTACTTAGTGCTTTCAATATCACTGAAATATAATTACAGTATGCAATAGCATATATCTAGATGATCAGAAAATAATATGTCCTTGGCACATATCTGTATTAAAAATTCGTAATTATGTCCGTCACTAAAGGTTTCTTCACCGCGTCGATTACATTGAAAAGTGCGTGTTTTTGCAATGTCGTCGGCACTCGACGTACAGCGTATGTGGAGCAAAACGTACTATACATCCCTCGCGCGCAAGTCATAAGCTTTACGCTGCAGCTGATACCACAATTATTAATTATTGAAGTGAAACTTTAGGCGCGTTGAAAGTAATTTTAAGGTCGCGTTTTGGCCGTTACGCCATGTAGTAAGACGACGATTTTGGTATCTTTGGATCTTGCCAAAGAAGTTTCACTTCTGACACGTGTGCTCGGCACACACTCTCTTTTTAAAGTGAAACTTTTATTACATCGTCTCAAACTTTTTGGTCTGTGTAGCGCACGTCGCGTGTATCGCGGATACCTACTCGGCAGCCGACCGTCACGCGACATGCGCTACACAAAGCAGTGTTCGGAACCGTTCGAACAGTTTCACTTTTACCGTGGTTTCATAAAACCACACAACATTTTTTTAATATTATATGCTTACATATGAATGTATATTGTTATGTTATCAGGGTTCATGTTTAAAATTGATTTTCTTTACACTAATTTAACTTGTAAATAGCTCATAATAAGACTTGAGACTATAACATTTAATTGCACGCCTCATAAGCGAAGCGTTGAGGTGGGTACT
>CAJQZN010018774.1:0-10316 GCA_907164685.1 Colias eurytheme | reverse complement strand
CCAAAAATATATCCGATGTTGTTTATCTGTAACATAGTGAATTAGTAATAGAGTTGTGATAGCAAAATATTTTACACAAACAACCGATTTATTTCTCGCTCCGATGAAATCGTATCGTAAATAAATAAAAAATCGATTTCCCGAATGTCACGTCCCACGTTCGTACGGTACGCATTTAAATACACACAATATGTAGATGGGAAAAAAATTATTGCCTTCAATTTGAGATCTTTGTGTATTTACGAGATCGCGGTTTTGCTTTGGATTAGGTAAACATTATTGAACTTTATTCAAATCAAATAAGCTTATGTACATAATATTATATCTGTGCAAAAAACAAACGAATAGAATAAGTAGAAATCGATTTATAAAATCAAATATTAGCATGTACAATCGATTACGATCAGACGCGATAAAATCTTCAATCCTGCCTATAAACTTGATCTTGTTTTCATGACATAATATTGAAGCGTTTGCAATCAGCAGAACACATTGCAAAGGCAGGCAAAGAAAGGCAGGCGCATCACCGTCCTACCTAAACATACGAAGGCATGTTACATAAAAATTATTACAAAACCAGTATCAGCTGTTGCACAATTTCGGAAAGCTGTCCACGAGCGGGTTATGTAAAACAATGTGTGCCACTTAGCGCTCCTTGGAGGCTGCGCAAAAACTGAGCGCAATCTGGTCACGAGCCTGCGCGAGTATACACAAATGGTCTTTAAATCCTGCCAATCGTCCGTTTTTAGCGCTATTAAATATGCATGTAGATCAATTTAAATGTAACGTGTAAACAGTTATATTGCTTCGACATGCTGCGATGCAATTATTAGTAGATAATATAGACTCTCTTGTCTGATCTTTCAATTAGCTAACTGTACACATACAGTACTATATTATTCAAATTAATGATTCAAGATTTTTTTTATGTAATATATTTTTATGCAAAAGACATAATGTAACATTAAGGATTTGAATACTTGAACATAATATGTATACAGAGAAGCAATGTTTTTCTTTGTTGGATCTGAATATGGCTAACTTTTCATTGAAAGATAGTGCTAACAACGTTGGACAGTGGACATGCAACGAATGAAATCAAACTTTTTACTTTAAAACTACATAACATGACGAGGCACGTCACCAACTGTAACAAACTTTTCAATTACCCACCAACCTGCACTACAGGCTACAGCACAAAACGCGCCGCTTAGCAACTAATGAACAACGGCCACTGATTGTCCCTTATTGTGCGATAATTCAGATGAGTGGCCAATCGTGCGACTCGAAACGCGGCCGAGCGTTAAACTGGCGCGTGTATAATAGCCTATGACTAGTTTTAGTGCTAAAATCGGGAGACGCGTCATGAAATTATCGCGTTGCGTTTGAAAATGCGACCGGTTAGACAAATTGACAATACGACTGTTAGTTTATGTTTTTTTTTTTTTTTTTTTTTTATGAGAGAGGAGGCAACAGAGCAGACGCGACGCCTGATGGTAAGCGTTCAGCGTCGCCCATAAGCACCCACAACGCCAGGGACATTGGAAGTGTGTTGCCGGCCTTTTAGGAAAGAATACGCTCTCTTCTTAAAGGTCCCCAGATTGTAACCATTCGGGAATACCGTACTAGGAAGCTGGTTCCATAAGACGGTTGTGCGCGGAAAGAAGCTTCGTTTAAATGGGTACATATTTATTTGCTTTTTATGAAACATCTCGAATTTATTAAATAGATAAAAATTGATAAGAACATGACCTGCCTTCTGTGCCCTTCCAGATTGTTCATTATCAGTTTCTACCTGGGATGGAATCCAGAAATTGTCAGATCTATGCTCGCGGGTTAACTATAACTATTCCAACGAGGCGGTCAGTCTCTCATTGAGCTCTTAAATTTATCCTTTGACCTTCCTTATAAAATATTATTACATAGGATCACCGAGACCTTATCACATATACTAACAACACAATGAATGATGCTCTCGTACACAATGCTCCTACATTAGGCAACACCAATAAAAATCTAACAAACGACCACAATAGCTGTCGAGATCATAATCGCATTTAATCATGAACAAAAAAACTCGCTGATAAATGTTTTACAATAAGCGATACGACATTCAAAACAAAACACGGGCTATTCATCAGCCGCATTCAATTACAAAAGATCGTAACGACGGAATTAATTGTTTAGATATACATTCGGGTTTAATAATAATAGCGCATGAAACTCATAACGTATTCGTTCACCAATAAGCCGTTTGCATTATTCAAAAGCTTCAATGGATTTTGGTGCGTGTGGAATTTAATTTCACTTGTAGGGGACTCTTCACATGCAACTGATGTTCTTACGGACAACCTTACATAAACCTTCATCGTCATACTAAATAGGTATATTTATTTGTTTAAATAATTAATAATAAATAATATTTGTGATAAGTATATTTTTTTTCGTTTAAACACGAAAGGACTATGTGTCATTTCCAAATATTAAAGTTAGCTAACAAACGTTACAAACATCAAGTTAAATATCATAAAGAAGTATTTCCATACAAAAAACATAACCTAAAATGTACATTGAAACATAAGACTTTTAAAACAGTCCAGTGTAAAAGCAGCACAACACGGGACGCGGATGTCAGATCGCTCACCCTGAAAAATGAATACATAACTTAATTTGCGGCCAAACAAATCGATACACAG
Source organism: Colias eurytheme (assembly GCA_907164685.1). Taxonomy (NCBI): domain Eukaryota; kingdom Metazoa; phylum Arthropoda; class Insecta; order Lepidoptera; family Pieridae; genus Colias; species Colias eurytheme. The sequence goes on along the minus strand of CAJQZN010018774.1, from coordinate 7,620 downwards.
TTTAAGCCTCGACACGTAATCCATACTAATTAGTTTATTTATTGCAAAATCGAAACCCACATTTGTGCGAACGTTTATCTGACATCGGCTATGTATTAGCGTTTGTTTTCCTCTCATTAATTGCGTAATGCTGATCAATTTTGCATTTCAATAATTTGCAGATTGCGGCTAGTGTAGGAATGAGAAAATTTTCATAGCTTTTTTTCTGATGTGATCCTTTCATTGAGTTCACACTTTATTAAAAAAATTTGAATACATATGTACTTGTAACACTTACAGTAGTCTAAGGATGCTTTCATCATTATTGAACTCGCACAAGCATAGAAATCATTCAAAGCAACGTACTCAAACAAAATATTTAAAAAAAACCTTCAAAAGAATCCATATTTTTTTACGTAAAAAAAACTACGTTCAACTGAAGCGACCGTGCTAATGGTCTAATGTGCCAAACAAATTATACACTTGCAATACGTTTTGCGACACTTCACCTTCCAGCGATGCAATCGGGCAACAAGTTATGTTTTCGCTGTAGTTTATCTTTAAATCTCATATCCGTTACAGATTGTGATCAGCATTAACTTAAGAAATATTATTAACTTGAACAAGAATAAAACGAAATGCAGTGAATCAAAAAAGGAGGAGGTTCTCAATTCGACTGTATTTTTCTTTTTTACCTCAGAAATTCATTATGTTCGATAACGTGGTGTTTTTTCCTTTAAAAATAATTCTTATAAATCAAAACCTCGATAATAACCGTTTATAAAGAACCAACTACAAATAGATTGAACAGAAAACCATTGCAAAGCAAACGCATACCGTCTATTTTTCTTACCCACACCAATTTGAAGCCCAAAAGTAACGACTCTTTCATACCGCTTTGAGCTAGCCGCCTTTGCTCGATACGAGACACGCATCGCGCCAGTCAATCGAATTTTTACCTCGTCTCGCATACAGATCCATCAGAGCGATTGCAAAACACACAACTGACAATTTGCGAACGATACCGATAGGACGAGATGACGCAATCTGGAGTATAGGCAAGTTTTATGGCAATTTAAAAATGGCATAATGCAGTCACTTGCTAAACGTTTGGGCAATGTATTGAAGCAGACTATAAAACGTTTACGTGTTACAAGTTAGAGGTGTCAACGTGTTCAAGACGATGTAACAAAAGTTGCATAAATGAACAAGGTCGTCGGATAACATATTTGTAAATAATGCAAGTAATTTAACATGTTTTGTTAAGCGATTTAACATGTTTGTTGGCGAACATTTAAATAAACACAAATAAGAACCAATCTTAAAGACTTTAAATCATCAAAACTGTTTAATGAATTAGAAAAAAAGCAGAATGGAGAACATATTATTCTAGAATGTGAAGAGCCTCTTATAGTACAGTCGATGGCTATTCACTTTAGTGCAAAAACTATTAGATAATCAACTAGGTAGTATAGAGTATTAGATAAATAAACACTCCGCACACTCCACTCGATGTAACCGTCGAAAGTAACAGTGAGTGACTAATGATTTGCCTAAATTCAAAACTTACTTGAGTGTGTAATTTAGTAACAAGCCTAATTATATCATAATATTATATTAGACACTACCTGTAGTGGGATTTGGGAAAGTTAGCCGGCCAAAACTTTACAAATAACTTATTTGAAATAAGTCAATCGGGGATTCTATATTTATACAAGACTTGCATAAATCGATTAAAAACACACAAAAATCAAAATAAAAGGGATCTTGCTAAGTTACAACTGAACACTTTTATTGTAAAGCCATAAACATTTCGAAACAAATCAGTCAAGAAAACTACCCGCACGTACGTTAAAAATACCTCCCAACCGCAAGCGTAACTTCTCATCTAAACACGAAGCCAATCTAGCAATATCAAAAATATTGCAGAAGCTTTATTAATGAAAAGCCGCACACACGTAAGGTACCTAGCTGGAAATGTGTCGGATTTAATTGCATTTCTCGAAGAAAAATCGCGAACGTTCCTTTGTTGCGGCAAGATGGCCGACCATCGTCTCAGGGGCGACGTTGATGAATTGACAACACCCGCGCACGTTCACTGACCACTGTTTATATAAATCTACTATTTGGACGCCTGGCTTCGTCTGTGTTTAATGTCTAACTCTTTACTTTACTTATTTGAAGAGATAGACTTATGCGTAAGCAACCCAGATTATAAACTGAATACATATTCAATTCTAATATTCTGTACTAACAGATTGTTATGAAATTAATGTAAAACAAGATTCGACGATTGAGATTGACAAAATAGACACAATTTGGATAAAAACAGTTACAAGAGTAAAACGACGAAAAGCAAATTTGAAAATTAAACTATGAAATAAAATATTACTCATTCAACGTACTTACATTACTTTCAACCTCAGCTATGCTTATAATAAAAATGCTAAGTTTTAATATAAAACTACATCTACAGCCTATACCAAGGCCTCCATTACATAGTCGTTTCTAAATTAATAAAATACAAGTACCCACTCAAAGAGCCTAGGAATTTCGCTAACATTATAGTAATATACACGTTAAAAATGTTCAAATGAATTCCAACAAGCGAGCAAAGTTTAATTAAAAATTCGTTTCTTATTAATTAGCAGCCTCTAGGCTAGGGTTGTCGCAGATACGGTTTCAATTAGGATACCCAATTTAAAAGGATAAAACGACTGTAACAAAATATATTAATTCTAGGAATGTTAACTTTTTCAGGGTTTAAGCTCCACTAGAACAAATGGTTTCTAATTCCTTTTACGTATTCTGTTAAAATAGCGAAATACAGAAATCTTTAACATCTATTCAATGCAATTAAGCCGTGAATGCTCTCGTTTGTATTGTTTTAAATGAAGTCAAAAAGTTTTCCATTTTGTTTTCATAAATATATGAAATAGTCTCACTAATATTCCGTTCCTTCGTATCTCGTTTCGCATTATCAAGCTTCCCATTTATGTCTAAAGCGTACCTTACAAAACTTTATCAGCTGCCTGTCTAGCCGTCGCGCAAGATTCAAAAGCGGGTCCTAACAAGGTATCAGCTACCTGACACTATTGTGCGAGCCCGGAGGACGAATATTCATGAGCCAATAAACGGTGTATCCTCACCCTACGGTCAAAGGATCACATATTACATCAATATGTTTGTTATCGACACACTAAGATGCGTCAGCTATAACAGCTTATCCGAGATTTAGTATTGATCTGATTGATATTCATCGATAGCTATACTATTTATTAAAAAAGTTATAATAGAAGCATTCAATTTGAATCAAAACGGTATTTTCTTATCGCTCCATGAGCTCGAGTACCGAGACCGACTATTTATTTTATAATAGCAGCAATCAGTCGACCGAAAAGTTTCAATTTCATAAAAATTATGTTTCAATGAGCAAGAAATAGGTACTAAAAATGTATTTGATTCTCTATCAATGAATTACGATCGGGAAATCTATCCGGAAATCTATTTGAATTTTCTACAAATAAAAATTATTTAGCCATGAACCAAATTCATGCCTTCAATACGGGAATGACAAAAACTAAAAAACACTGAATATAGATTTTACCATTCTAAATTTTTACGTGCTTAACATTTAAGCATCTCTACGTATCCATTCCATCCATTTTATAATTTTAATGCATGTAACATTACTAACAAGTGCATAAAATATGTGCAATCTATTGGCAAAGTATAGGCTTGTGCGTTAACAAACGTTTATTACCATTGTCCTGCTATCGCGTAGTCGTAAAACATAAGCAGATATGCAATAAAACAATTTATTACCAAGTGCATAAAAGCGAAATTACGCAATCACGGCAATAAATAAACAGTACAAAACGGTCACAAGGACCAAAGCTCGTAAGGCGAAAGTGAAAGGTACATACATAAATACCTACATACATAAATAAATGATTGTATATGGAACAGTTAATACACCACTCGAACTAATGCAGATCACCGGTTAATATTAAGACGATACACAAAAAAAAATCCACTGCTTGGCGGGCGGAGTCTAAAGCTCGCTATCGCGAACGCGGGTGTGCGCGAAGTCATTCTTGCATACTCGCCGCGCTGCCGCTGGCCGACTCGGGACAAACATGTATGGAGTCGTCATACAGTTATAATATTGTTATACATATATTTAATTGTTGATTTATTGGTTTTATTTTCTTGCTTATAAACACAAAATTATCTTCTTTTTAACAACTACTTAGACATTATTAATAATTATTAATTATTATTATTTCGTAATGTTTACTTTATTACAAAATAATACAGGTTATAAATAATCTTTAAAATAACAAAAAATATTGTTACTCTGAAAAAATGAAATGGTACTTAATTACGCGGACTACTGAATTGATTGAGATAGAATTTGATGCTGACGTAGATATTACATCATGCCCAGAAATGAAAGGTACTATTTCTGAAAGAAGTTATAAACCCTAATTCTTCTCAGTCAAAGTCAAGAGTGGAAGATATCGATAATACAGTAAAACTGATGCGAAACTTTGGATGTTAATTTGTATATTTTTTTGTTAGTTGTTACTTAATCACGTCAAGACTACATTACCAATTTTGATAAAATATAGCTAATTGCCTGGATTTACACATAGGATACTTTTTATCCGAACTGAACACTTCTGTGGGATAAAACAGGATTCACGATATAACCTAATTCCACGCGGGCAAAGCCGCGGTCGGAATGATATTTTTTTAAATAAAAAAATTGTTTAAAAAAAACACAAAATATATTGACGCATGTATTTATTTTTTGCACTCTATTATAATTGTAATTATTCATTACAAATAATCAAAATAAAATAGCCAGAACAAAGTTAGGCCCTGGTAGGATAGGTAGGCAGGTACAGCAATGTGAGACGAACACTGGCTTATTTATACCAATAATAATGTATTATGAACATTAAATTAAGTTTACTTTCTAACAACAAAAATACATAATATTAGCTAATGTGAAAACGAATCAACCAATCATCCCACAACAATGAAATGTTCACACAAATATTCATCCAAATCGGTTCATGTGATTAGGAGGAGTGACTGCAGCGCCATCCTCCGGGCCCAATTGTGTTTCCAGATTACCCAGGAACTCAATTTAATATACTTACACAAAATTTTTCGAAATGAAAACTCACATTACTATGAATATAAACCGGTTTTAGTACTAAGCAATTTCCCGCACAGGTGTAGTAAGTATAAATGAAATAAATATCAACATCAAATTCTTTATACAACATACTTATCTACCACCTACTAAGAAATTCTTGAAATTTTTTCGTATTTTTTTAAAATATAATACTACTCCAACGAGCTCCTGTTCCATAATTCCATATTACGTCCACCATACTTCCACTAAGTTCACCATGATTTTTTATTTCTTTGCACTTTGTTGCTTTTTGCTAAAAATGGAATCATGCGATAAAACCAGTAGAGCGTTGATAACATACATTTTTGACTGAATAAAGGTACTTACGAAGGAGTGGGTTCACATTGTGAACAATCAGTGGGTTTATTTTCCTTCTGGATTCCGGATTTCTGAAAAGATTATCTATGCTATAAATGAAAAAAATCTTACACATTCGTTATGTACTTAAAACAGGGGTACATATCAAACATCGTCTATAATACAATTATCATCAAATTTAAAATAAAACCAACTTACTTCATTAATTTGTTCCAATTGTAAGCATTCTTTTTCCTCCAACCTTTATGTTTCTTCTTCTTATTTTCTTTATTGTCCCCATTTTGTCTTATTGTGTTGTCACCCTTTTTTACGATTGCGCGAGCGACACAAGTTCCCCGTGTGACGGCCGTAGCGGGAATGACTCGTGCAGCGATCGGGGTAGGAAGGTACAGGGCGGCTCTCGCTATATTGGCTGGTCGCGCGCTAATTTCAAGTATTTCTTGTTTATTTCAAAACCATCGCATATTTCAAAATTCTAAATCGGTAGACGTATAGGTTGTATGTTTTATAGTTAATATCCAAAAAGTCGTAACTTTACGTTTGTTATTTTGAAGATGCCAGAGATTAAAAAAAAATAACAATGAGAACTTTGTATCTTTTTTCTATCGAGAAAATATCATGGAATCATGTTTCTAAAACGGTAGACGTATTGTGTTACTATTGAACTTTCTTGTCAAGAATTTTCATCACGACAACTTTAATAATATAAAAATTACGAAGGTTTAAAAAGGGCCGTAAATGTTAGAAAAATTAATTCATCACCTTAATTCAAGCATTATTCATTAATAGCACAGAACTCATTTGCTAATCCGTACTAATATTATAAATGCGAAAGTAACTCTGTCTGTCTGTCTGTCTGTTACTCAATCACGCCTTAACTACTGAACCAATTTGCATGAAATTTGGTATAGAGATATTTTGATGCCCGAGAAAGGACATAGGATAGGTTTTATCCCGGAAATCCCACGGGAACGGGAACTATGCGGGTTTTTCTTTGACTGTGCAGGCGAAGCTGCGGGTGGAAAGCTAGTGGAAAATAAATGATACATTTTAATGTTCGCTTTTGCTCTCACTGAATGATTTTTGATGATGTGTTATTTCTATGGGAAGAGGTTTAGGGCCTGTTCAGTGCGACGCGGATGACCTACGCGGACGTCCGCGACGGACGGTAAAATGTATGAAACCTTACAGCGCGTTCAGAGCGACGCGGAGCTGTCCGCGTCGCGGAGAGCTATCCGCGCGCGGTCGAAATCGCTCCGCGCCGCTCCTCCGCGCCGCGGATGTCCGCGGGCGGACGGTGCCTGGTTCTAATGTATTTGTTCAGTGCTCGGCGGACAACAGTCACGCGGAGCGGATGTAAAGTACTGTCGTTGTCATGGCGGCTGCGTCAAATGTGCAAACCGAGAGGGTTACAGTCGATCCCGATCCGCATCGCACTGAACGACAAAATCATCCGCGACGGACGCAAAACCTAGTCCGCGTGCGGACGGTCCGCGTCGCACTGAATCGGGCCTTAATCATACCCGTACTATAAACATAAAGAGGTCGTTAGGGAGTTAGGGACGTATTTACAAAGGTCTCATGAGCATGTGTTTTACAAATGCACGACTCTATAATTTATACTAAAGTTTAGGTAGTTCTGGGATGAAATAATAATAATGAACGTTTTATTTATTGACTAGAGTCAAAATAAAAACATATTATTTTATATATTACTAGCGGTCCGCCCCGGCTTCGCCCGTGGTACATATGAAAAATAGATGTTGGCCGATTCTCAGACTTACCCGATATGCACAGAAAATTTCATGAGAATCGGTCTACCCGTTTCGGAGGAGTATGCAGACTAACATTGTGACACGAGAATTTTATATATAAGAATATTCAAGTTTTGAAAAGAGTAGTAGTAAGCGATAAGAGTACAGGCAATATTAGAATTATCAATGGGATACTTTCCTGTAGTAATTATACAATTTAAAGTATCGAAATATATAGTTACATATAAATAGAGTAGCCCTAAGAGCGTATACGCACTATGCGGGTAGCCGCATTGCGGGTAGCCGTCCGGCTGACCGCAAGCACAATTATGTACGTAATATTCATTTCTATGCGCACTG
>CAJQZN010018771.1:0-12725 GCA_907164685.1 Colias eurytheme | reverse complement strand
GTTACAAATGACTCGAAATTTTGTGTCAGTATCTCCCGGTCTAATATTAATAGAAGATTAAAATAAAAACAATTTGTTTGAAACTTTTTTAGTTATACCCTCAGTTTATACCTATAGCTTTTTATTCTTAGCATTATTATATTATATCATGGATTATATCATATGCTGTTATTTACTTTTGAAACTATATTACTGCACCACAATGTACCTACCAGCTAAACTATAAGAAATGTAGAAACGACACCTTAGCAAAAATCGTTCCATCCTGTTAGCATGCAGGTGGAAATTTGAGAGCCAGCTACACTTTAACATTATATAAGTACTTATAGGAATTATTTTCAAAAAGGAATTTAGTATGCATTAAATCTTTGAATTTCTGAAAATCTCATCTTAAAAACATAAGTTGGGAGCACATCCATGCAAACATACGCCCGCGCCATGCGGCCGCGGCGGTGATAGTTTGGGTCTGATTTTCGATGGCGATGTGTTTCATTCGAAACTTGGCTTCCGTTATAATTCACATTTATATAATATGTAAAATTAATTTTCATAAAGTCCACACGAATGATATTGCGTACACCAGGTAATGGAGGTCTATTCATTTTAGTTAAGTACTTATATTTTATTTTTAGAGGAAGAATGAGTGAGAAAAATAAGAAAATAAATATTATTATGTAAAAGTATAATAATATAGTCACTGATAATCACAATCTTGCATCACACGTATTCACATAATACTTTGATCGTTGACATTTCAACTTATATTGTCTAAAATCCAATCCATGTAATAAGCAACCCTGGTGTAGACCCCTGGATAGCCCCCGACTCCGCATCTCTTAGAGCCATAGGAGACAATACCGCGTTGGACGTATCGAATGCCGACGTCCCCCGTCCGCCCCGGGTACATGAGCGGCCCGCCGGAGTCTCCCCCACAGGAGTCTTTGTCCTGAACACCGCCAGCGCAAAGCTGACGGTCGTAAATGTGAGGTGACCTGAAATAATAGAATTTAGCGCATTTTGTAATTAATAATTATAAGCACTTCTTCCAATTCTTTAAAATATCTTGGCGGATGTTTCCCTTTTTATAAATAATTTTATATCAGGCACGCTACCTCAAATTAATGTTTTCTATCAGTTTTGACGTGTTTTCAGTAAATAATAATTACGTCTATTTGTCTACCTCAACGTCTTCTATCTTCTATCTATGTTTGAAGCGTCAAGCGTATTTCATTTTTTACATTTTATTTCTATAAAAAGAAGAACGTCCTTACAATTATAAAATAAGTGAAAAATTTTAATTGATTTTGGTCAAATTTATGTAAGTATAACAAAAATCACTCCTATGATGAAAAAATTGTAATGGCAGATCGAGATTTATTCAACAAACAGACTTACTCATTGAAAATTCTCTGACATTCCCTGTTGCTAATTATTGGCAGCGCAACACTGAGCAGTACGGGTGACTGCAATCCATCCTCTGTAGCTCCCCAGCCAGCCACGATTCCCTTCAGACCTTCTAGTTTCTCATTCTGTAATTGTGGTGTTGTTGGCAAACATAAGGCTTTCATGCTATCTGAAAATATAGAAATAGGACTATAGAAAAAGAATAAGATAAAATTTCTGTGTTTAATGTTTTTTTCTGAAAGGAAACATTAACTAACTTACCAACCCCTAGACATCCCCCAGACTAACTTTTATTTGGTTATCAAAATTAGATGATGCGAAAATGTAAAAAAAATATCTGTTACCATACTTCGATAATATAATTAATAAATTATAAATATTCCAGGACAAATTTCACACACGGCACGATCTGATCCCATTCTAAGATTTCGCTTTTTTTATGGAAACCAGATGGCATACATACATACATATATAATCTTATATATAAATAATTTGGAAAATCCAAAAGTGCACGCCTCATAATTTTTTTTTAATAAATATTTATTAATTACTAGCGACCCGCCCCGGCTTCGCACGGGTGCAATGCTGATACTAAATACCTGTGCTAAATACACTACAGAAAAATTGTGAACGTTGTATAAATAGGTATAAAAATATAGCGGCCCGCTCCGGCATCGCACGGGTATAAAATACCTACATAGCCGGGCGGCCGCAAACGCTATGTCCCGCAATTTTTAAAACTGTAATATCTTCGAAAATATTCACTTAAATCATACGGTGTAAAGGGCCATATAGATCTATATTAAATGAACAATGTATCCATGGTATTTAATTGGTTAACGATTAATGCTGTATTGGTTAAAATCGCTTCGAAAATTAGCCATTATTTGTCGTAAAAAGTAAATGACAAAAAAAAGTTATTGTGGGTTATCCATAAGAGATAGACATATACCATCGCGGACTTTTCTGTAGACCTTTTCAATGTGTATAATACTTAGTACATTATTGTGATAAAACTCGTAGGGTTCAGCCTGCGTTTGCAATGTAAGCGGAATAAATGTAATTTTTTACGACATCACATTAGAAACCTCAAAAATAACAGTACTTCTCCACTACTTAATGGATCTTATTATACATATAAACCTTCCTCTTGAATCACTCTATCTATTAAAAAAAACCGCATCAAAATCCATTGCGTAGTTTCAAAGATTTAAGCGTACAAAGGGACATAGGGACATAGGGACAGGGAAAGCGACTTTGTTTTATACTATGTAGTGATTATTTTTGTTTATTTAATAACAATTAAACCACATCGAATCAGACCCTGAAAAATGAAAGGGTTCTATTCCTGAGCATACTCAAGCGTAAGAGAAAAAAAAGACTCGATTAGTAAAGTATTTCGGTCGCTATCGTGTTAACAAGAAAAAGGATCCGCACATACAGACACACGGACGTCCAAGACAGAACTTTTTTAAACAGTTTTTTAACTAGTTTAAATAACAAAAATGACATCAAAAATATCATGAACGTTAAAAATAGTGTTTTTTCTTAATATGTGTGTGTATGTATTATCTTACAAGTGCAATGTATGATACATAAAGACATTTTAAGTTTGAAAAATCAGATGTTTTGCGCGAAGTGACAGTAGTACCCACCTCAACGCTTCGCTTATGAGGCGTGCAAAAATGAATCGCAAAATGTGTTGGTAAGCGCATAACTCGAGAACGGCTGAACCGATTTCGATAATTCTTTTTTTATTATATTCCTTGAAGTACGAGGATGGTAGAGAAAACGTAAACATGTACCACGGGCGAAGCCGGGGCGGACCGCTAGTTTTAAATAAATACTAATATTAAATAATTTAATTAATTTTAAATAAAAACATCTATGTTAATCACACAAATATTTGCCCTGGGTGGGAATCGAACCCACGAACTCTGGCTTGGAAGGCAGGGTCACTGCCAACGAAGCCAGCCGGTCAGTCGAACCTTCGATAGCTACAATGTTTAACACAGACTACATCTATACAGTTCATTAATTAATTAATAGGCGAATATTGTCTAATAATCTCTCCCTATGGATTCCAGTTTTCAAAATGATATTAGTTTGTTACTTACCCAAAGAAAAATCAGCAGGTTCGGACAGTCTTATTAATGCAATATCATCGAACAACGTTTGTGGAGAGTAGCCGGGATGGGCAATTATTCTATCGATAGTCACGTTCTGGAAAAATAAACATAAGACTATTAAAAAAATACGAAGTATTAGGTAAAAACTAATGAAAATCTACGATTTGGAAATTTGCGAAATATTTTGGTCTTTGGGACAGTCTGTAAAGTAGTAGGTAGTATTGAAGCATATATTTTGCAAACAAAAGTGCGTTATACGTATACCTATGCATAAGCATTTTATAATTGATGATAATGATAAAATTGATCGATAATAATTTGCATTTAGATAATTCAAATGTAAACTAGACATGTATGTAAATACCCTACAGACTTCTCTACAAAATATGAATATTATTAGTTGTCACTTTCAAAAATATTCCATACATACATTCCTACTCTTTCCTTTCGTTCCACACTCATATAATTGTGGTTTAAACTTACCCTAGCAGGTGGAGCACAAACTAATTCACCCTCCATTCTCTCGCAATCTGGATCTTGTCTGACGTCATATTCACCAAGTATAAGACCTTCCAGTTGCATCTTGCTGCCGAGAAATGAAACACAATGAGCGGCTGTGAGCACGTACCATTCTGTTATGAGTGTTCCTCCACAGCTTAATTTAATGCCTCGACCTGAAATTTTATTAGGGAACACTAAAATGGCGACATAGTTCTCTCTTAATTTTACTATTATATTGTTATCTGTTATGTTTTCGAACTGTTTACGGATTTATTTATTCTTTGTGACGACTTGATAATATTATATAAAATGCAATAGTTGTGTTTGATTGAACTACTTAATAGTTAAGAAAGCTAATGAATAATGCTTTTCAGAGAGGATTTTCAGACTTAGCAATAAAGAATACGACTTTCCCTTTTAGACCATACCACAGAATTTATGCATATTATTTTTGCTTAGTAACTACGTTCCTTAGTTATTTTATGTTTATTACACGTTTAAGGATGTTACGCTGTTTTTACTGAATTTATTTGGAACCGATATACCTATTGCACAATTTGTTTACCTGTTTTGTAAGATAATAGCACCATCCAGGGCATTTCAAACAACGATGTTCGATTCCCGCCAAAAATTCTTTCAGATTCAATCGAACCACAATCCCTAGGGAGCAATCTCAAATTCCGGTGGTTCCTCACATCAGGTATTTGATCAACTATACTGTTGTCATTCTGCCCTCTTTTATTAACATCAACGCTGGGTCTTTGTGTGACAAATGGTCTCTCTGTGATAGTCCCCCAAGAATCTGGTTTCTGCTGGTTTGTTCTGTCATTATTGAAGTCAAATCCAGTATTTGCATTTGTGAAGAGTGTTTCACAGCATACCTAAAAAATCGCAGTAAAAAAACTGTATTATTTACGCACAATTCCTTTGAAAATGCAAACATGCAATTATTTAAAATCAAAGGCGTAGAGAATCTCGCATATTATGTAAAAAAGAATGGGAAAACCTGGTAAACACGGTACATTCCACGTACGTAATAAAATATGGAAATAATACAAATATGAAAGTACTTATTACAAGTGGTTCTTCGTTGTCGAACCCGCAGCCGAGGGACTGGAGTTTCCGCCTCATGTATGATGGCATTGGGGTGCCAGCTTGTTTGATTTCGTTCACGAGAGCAGGACATTGTGAGAGCTGCTTACAGCTTGCAGCCTGGTTACAACTGTCTCCTTGGAAAACTGAAACCGGAAAGATACGACTATATTAGACATATGGTTGTGGGTTCGATGTGGAAATACAAATACGAACGAATAGGATATTGCTAAATAACAAATTTTGTACAAAAAATTAAAAAGTAGAGCATTTGCTTTTATGCTTATTGGGTATTTCCATGAGATGCCTGATACTAGGTACAAAAGAAAATAAAATATTGCTTATTAAGCCATCTTTAAGTGCATTTCAATTAGCTAAGTTTAAAAGTAGATATTTTCTGGTTAAACAAATTCCGATTTACATTATAATCGAAGTGAATGTATCTTCTGTGGAACGGTTTTTTTTATTTGGAGTTCATTAACACTTCATAGATTGTTTAGGTGCATCGTACTCTCATTTCACATCACGTCAGGGTTTAATAACATACTTTTTACACATACATTTTTATGTACTTTTTATAATGGTTTAAAATTGACCACCAAAAGTTGGATTGGTTCGGTGTGATTGAAATGTGCATCAGAATGGATTTTCCCATAGAGTTTCTGTGATCTGTGGATTTTCCCATAGGAATTAAGAGATTCTTTAAAAATATTCAACTTATACCTATGGGGCATTTCACGCAAAGCGGACACAGATTTCAGGGTCAGTGTAACAAACCGAAATAACAACCGAAAATAACTGAAATCTGGAACCTAACCTGTGTCCGCTTCACGTGAAATGCTCCCTCTATAATAGATAGTATTTAGCTCCCTTCTTCAGATGCAAAAATCAAATCGTAAAAATATCGCTTCGTACTTCGTAGTTCGTTGCGACGCGACGTGAAGGTGACACAACGAAACAAACAAACAGACAAATTTTCAACACTTTCGCTTTAATAAAAATATTATCTCTCAAATAGCTATTGAATAATTAAGTACCTAATTTTATATATTTTTATAAATTATAAACAATAGAAGATGCGTAAAAACCTTTGATGATTTATTTACTGAGAAGAATAATTGGGACCATTTATTATAACTTAATCTTAATTATTGTGTGGAAAATTCTTAAAGCAATTTAGAACTAATTTACATTTTACAACAATCTTCACTTAGGTAAATTAAAATCTTGGTTTGTGTGTGTGAATTTACCCTAGATACCTATGTACCTATTTTAAAACCAGTTGCAGTATAAGAATAGATTTTCTTATATTAAATGACTATCCATGCAGTCAAATTGAATTGTATTAATATGGTCTTAATTGGTAAATTACTTACAGGATTCAATTGTTGATAACGGTGAGCAGAAAACAAAAACAAACACCAATAACCTCATATTTGCGTCTCACTCTAGTGTCAGTTTATTGATAACCTTCCCGCGTTTACTCATAATATCAAGCACAATAAAGAATAAGTCACTGAACACACCAAATTACATGAAACAAATGCACCACGAAGCGAAATAATATCAAGATCCATAAAAGAAACCACGTGAATTGAATATTTATAAGCATTTACGTGTGTTGAACGAAAGATTGGTTGGTAAACGGCGGCATTTTAATTTACAATCTTTTACAATGTTGATCTTGAAGCCGCATTGAACTGTAATTAATTTATCTTGAACTACGGCCGCTCTTTTCGATTGCTTTCGTCAAAATGCTGATGAAGGTTGATGGCAGTAAAGACTCATGACGCCGAGCGATCGTACACATTCGAGATGACCAAGATTAACATACCAGTTAAACGGGAAAATACGATCCATGTACACTCAAGCATTATAGCCGATGAGTTGTTGTTTCCCTATTAATTGTCTATCATTTAATCGTAAATAGTTGCGTGTTTCAAATAAAAATAGATATAGGTACCTATATAAATCATAAACGATTTGTGTCAATAATACATGTAAGTGGTAAATAGCCTTCCAAAACAAAAATTATAGCTGTCAGTAGACTAATGCAACGAACAAAGACTCCTCTGAAGCCTAGCACTTGTCCTTAAAAGGTAGATCAAAACAATGGAAAAGTACGGTATACCTACTTATACCGGCCGGATTTTTGTTTAAAAACACTGGTATTGTAGGTAATATAAAAATAATAATTTAATTAACTGACTTGACGCATTCATTTAATAACCTATTAAAAATAGGTAGGTACCTGTTAGATGTTTACTAACTTGGATATTATATTATTATTTTATCCTCATTCCATACTAACTAGTCTTCTCTAATTTATTGACATTAGATATGGTTAAATATATAATATGGTAATGTATCTATGCTACTAGGTATTTCGTATGGTCTTATATATTACCATGTTTATACCACAGTCTAAATTATAGTGGGTATTTAAAATGATGACTTATTTACACTTGACAATAAAATAGATGCTGTGTGGTCTAATAAATTTAGTGCCGATATTATTCCAATTCAATTGCTGCTCTTGCAAAAAATAGGAACTTTTGTGCTCAATTCATAGTCTTTCATGACTTGTCCTATATATTATGGTATGTTTTGCTTTGAGATATAGTAAGTTCTACTAATAAGTAAAGTTATTTGCCATGACGAAAAATGCACTTAATTATTATAATTACTTAATAAAAACTGAAAACTCGCAGTTTTAAATCTTTCTTAATTCTTATATCGTCATAAAGAGACTGGCGCTGACGCACCCATTGTAGTTAAAATACGGAAGTGGTTTTTGTAAATGTGGCTTTTCAGTCACGATTAATCTTTGTCATAAAAGATTATTGATTAAGTATGATGATATAAGATTGATGATAATAATTAACTTAATTTCAATAATTATAAGTTATGAGTTATGACTTATGACCAATAAATCACAATATTCTATATCACTATGAATCTAAAACGAATATGCATTGACTATTACGGCCGTTGTACGCCTTCATGGCGATGTGCATATTATATTTATAGGAAACTATAGCCTTCGCGGTTCGTCCCGGCTCCAAGCGGGCTGATCCAGGTTAAAAACTAAATAAAAACCATTAAAATCGGTCCTTCTGGAGCCTATTCATTACAAACAAACAAAAAAAGATCTTTCTTCTGTGTGAACTAGCTCTCCAGGCAGTTGCTGCACTCTATTGCCCTTTTTACGTTTTTTCTCTCCATAAGAACCCTCCTTATTCCTTACCAAAAACGTTAAAAATAATAATTAGCCGAATTTGTCGAGCCATTCTCGACTTTTACTCTTAACAACACATGTGTATATATTATTATCTTCTTATACATAGTTATATCAATATAAGAAGATATGTAATAACGTTTCAACTTTTAATAAAAGCAAAACGGCGAGCGTTTGTTCTACGACACCAAACGCATACAATTTTCCTGCGACATGTGCATCAAACACAATCCAAAAATCAAGGCCATTTAGAAATGAAAAGTATTCTGATTGCACTGGTCTCAAGTAGACCAATGTTCAGAAGTGGGTATCTACGGACTACATGATGTTTAGTAGTCACCGCCGCCCCACTAGAAAACTTACAAGTTTTCTAGTACTAACACTACAGTGTTAGAGGTGTTTTGGCATCCTTTTGAACCCATATATGTATAGACTAGTTCTTAGACTAGCTATTTTCTAGTTTATATTATATACTTTGATTATTTACTTTTATATAATATCATCGCATAGAAATTAGAATGTTTCCAGGCGGCTTCCTTGTTTACTATTTCAAAGTTAGGAAGCAGGAACATACAAATTCATAGGTATACATATTACCTTCGAGTACATAGTACATAATATTATTATGATGTGGATAGATAGTTAAAAACTATCAAGTGTTTATTATGGTTTTCTAGCTTTGAAAATTACTAACTATTTTACTTAAGGGCCTTGTAGGTGAAAACGGCAAAATAGACTGTTTTCTATGAGCTATAATTGAAAGTATTGAATTTTTTTCGCACTGAATATGCAGCACTGAAATTTCTAATATGTATTACAGAACGTACCTACGCGTATGTGTGATGGGATGACTGTTTCCAAAACACGATTGGATGAATTTTGATCGATAAAAAAAATTTCTGAAGTTACCTACCTCTAAAATCCATACTAATATTTTACCTATAAATGCGAAAGTAACTCTGTCTGTCTGTCTGTTACTCAATCACGCCTGAACTACTGAACCAATTTGAACTGAGAAAGGACATAGGATAGGTTTTATCCCGGAAATCCTACGGGAACGGGTTTTTCTCTGAAAACGCGGGCGAAGCCGCGGGCGGAATGCTAGTATCATATAAATGCTCATTACAATTTACAACCGTGTTTTACGATAATAATTCGTATAAAATCACAAATACATACCTTCTCGATTTCGATTTAGAAAATACTAAATATTTTCATGCACTTTTTGATAAAATGTGAATGGCGCTTACGATTTTTAGTTTCGAGCACGTTGATTGATGATTCCATACTAAACGCGGACCCCCTCACCCCTTACCTCAGGCCCGAATAGCTGAATTTTATGTTATAAAGCTATACATAATTATTTTTTAACCAGAACGCATATAAATAAATAAATGACGCAAAGGGTTTTCTATCATCCAATTTTACGGTGGGGTTTTAGAATATTAATAGTATATTATTATTTTGTTTTTCCTTTTTCCTAATTTGACCACGAAATATTAATAGGCCTCACCCATACCACACAAAATTAGGTTATAATTAATAGTATTATTAGTAATTACAATTAGTAACAAACGCCTGCGATTTAATAGCATGGTTCCGCTGAACATTGCATTTGATAAATCTATGTAATAGACTCCTTTAGACTCGATTTTGATTCACTTTTATTATCCTGATCAAGATCGACATAAGTATACTCTGTATCAGAGCGAGTGAAATAAGCTTTTTACAGTTTTATTAAAACTATACACAAATAAGATAAAAAAAAATTAAACCTATAACTACATATTTTATTATTATTAAAATAATGTCTACGACGTAACCTTGGTCCTTGAAGCTATCAACTTTATAGCTCAAACAATGCCCATTAGTCCATTCTTAACATGTTTTTCTTGGTGGTATCTAATAATGAATATTCTTGAACCTTGGTGAATTATATAAATAAAATTTTAAGTAAATTAAATCATCATCGCATTAAGCTCAATTTATGTAAATGTATATCTTAATCTATTTTATACGCAGTTGATACGTTTTTTATACTGAATTTTCCAAGTGCCCAGTACTTTAATATATTGTATCTAATGTACATATAAAATTATAAAGTTATCTCGTCACAATGTTCGTTCCCATATTCCTCCGAAACGGCTTTTGAACGATTACCTATCATGAAATTGTGTGTGCACATCGGGTAGGTCTAAGAATCAGACCACATCTATTTTTCATACCTACCCCTAAGTGAAAAGAGTATGGCAGAACCTTTAGTTTCTGTGATCTGTGGGCAGAATAGTTTGTCGGAAGAGCTAGTTATTGTAATCTATACTAATATTATAAAGCTGAAGAGTTGTTTGTTTGTTTGTTTGATTGTTTGGTTGTTTGTTTGAACGCGCTAATCTCGGGAACTACTGTCCGATTTGAAAAATTCTTTCGGTATATTTTAGCCCATTTATCGAGGAAGGCTATAGGCTATATATAGTCACGCTAAGACCACAGGAGCGGAGCAATGCGGGTGAAACCGCGGGGAACAGCTAGTAACTAATAAGTATAAAGTACCATATAATATCATATTCATAATGTGTCTAAAATTTTATTTCATAAATGGACATCTGTTAAACACAAATTGCATTTAGTTTCATATTACCTATTTTCAATTACCAACTCTGCCATATTTTTTAAAATGTTCGTAGAAATTAACCGTATCCTTACAATATTGTCATAAATCAAAACGTAATAATAACGTGTGCTAAACAAAAGCCTATTTTACCTAATTAAAATTAAATTAAATTTAATTTAATTTTGAAATAAATTCAAAATTAATTAAGGTAATTATTTAATGGTCTTCCTTGCGGAATTTCCAGTTTGTTTTGGTTCTTAGAAATTCAATGTGGAACAACCCAAAAGCTCAATGACGGAAGTCGGAACCGTCGTTTATTTCCGATGGACAGGATTAATTAATATTATTATAAGTGAATATTTGTTACATCGATATGTCATGTATGTATACGATACTGGAACGCCGAGTGGGTGATATTATGAGATTTATAGTTCTTGAAATAAACTATTCGGTATAACTAACAATAGAAAATCAACTACTACTGAATCTTATTCGAGTCCTATTTACGAGTAGGAGGTAAAAGTACCAAGGCCCAAATCAGTTAATGAAGAATGTTAATTATAACCAAGAATGCAATTAACGTCATTTTTAACTGATTTACTGTTACTTAAGTAGTATATCAGAGTTGTACTTAATTAATTAATATTAGGCGATTAAAATCCAATCAGTTTTTTGATTTAAGACTTTAAAAGTTTGAACTTCTTTATGTATTATCTTTATCTATACAGGGTGTAATCCATGTGTAATCGTTACCTAATAGAAAGCCACTTGTCCAGGGGGGCAGGCGATTATTCCGTAACTAATTACAGATATAAAAAACTTTAAACTGATATTGAAAGTACTGTACCTAATGAGTAAAATGACAATAATAACTTTTTAAAAATAAAACGAATAATATCCAAAATGTTACATGAAACGCTCACATACATTTTATTTCCCATACATTTTTTACCCATTTTCCTTGGTCACGGCAGCACGCGGAACGGGTGGACCTATGATTCTTATGGAGAGAAAACGTAAATATATACCACGGGCGAAGCCGGGGTGGACCGCTAGTAATTTATAAACAATAAGAGGGCACTTTATTTAACAATGAGCAAATAATATTTATCTTAAATTAATATTTCACTAACTACTTTTTAATATAAAATTATGTACCTACTTGTATCGCAGTAAAAATACTTTTATTATAATATATCTCGATTGTACAACTTGATTATTATTGCATGTTTTACATAAAATGCAATCTGTATAACGCGTGTAGATTTGTTTTATTTCCGAGAGGGTGACAATATTGTGTAAATAGCTTAGGAGTTAGGAGAAACCTAAATATCCTTAAACGAGGAATTTTTATTTCCTGTGTCATATTAGCAAATCAATTTAATATTCATTTTAAAATAAGTTGTGTATTACATTTACATATATTTTCCTGTACCTACTATCTTTACGATATAATGTGGTTATTTTTATAATCCTAGTTTCCAAGAGTAACAATACAGATAAATAACTTGCATATTCCTAAAAAATATGGGTACCAAACTCCAAATTAGACAAAGTCTATGTCAAGTGTGCCAATACAGTTGAAAGTGAATAGAAACGATCAGAAAAATCTTTTTAGTGAGCAGAACTATGTGATGAATAGACTACAAGCCCGCATATGAAAAAAATATGGGTCAAATGAACCACCAGGGGTCATATCTAGAACGAAAGAAGAGCAAAAAATAATAAGATTCATCACTATGCCGTCACT
>CAJQZN010018765.1:0-15384 GCA_907164685.1 Colias eurytheme | reverse complement strand
AGCGTAAAGGAGAGGAGGACAGGAAAACATTATGAATGTGGATGGTGGATTGTATACAGGGTGTAATCGATAAGTATGTGCAGGCGATTATGACGTTATTATTGCAGGTATCAAAAAACTTAAAACTGATATCGAAATTACTTTACCTAATGAGCAAAATGACAATAATAACTTTTTAAAAGTATAACGAGAAATATCTAAAAAATTTACTTTATACACTCCCATATCAAAAAGGGAAAATGGGAATAGTAGAAGTTAAATGTCTAATTCCGGCAAAAGACACGAATGCGGAAGATGCGGTCAAAAAAAAATTTAATATTTGAAATACAATGCAAAAAATAACACTTTTGTCATAGATAAGAATCATGACTATTTTTTCTAAATTCAGGGACAACTAAACGTTGCAGAAGCAGAAGTCTGCTTATTTGCTGTTTGGACTGGAGTGAATAATTCGTTAAAAATAGAATATATAAAAAAGTATGTAACGTTTAGGCAAAATAAAATGATGGACCATTATCAAGATTTTACATAAATTTCCTACTGTCAGAATTGATTGATTCGAGACTTCAGAATTCGATGCCCATCAAGGACCCATCCTATATCATTCAAGCGATTGAAAATAAAAAGATAAATCCAGTGCAACCGATAAAGCATCAGAATGCTAGCAAAAGATTTATTAGGTTTATCAATATAAATCTATATATTACACATAATATAATAAATCTGTAGAAGACGCGAAGACTGACATCCGCGCGGACGGAGTCGCGGGCGGAAGCTAGTCAGAAATAAATATCTTTTGTTTTCATTTGCGTATTTTTCTATTTTATAATTTTTTAACACAAACATTACATTTTTTTTATTATATACAAAATTTGTTTATCCGTTTTATTAGTTAAACTGAACAACTTTCACTAAGAAACTTAGGTCGAAAAAAATGTATAGAGTAATGCATTTTGTATGGAAAGCTTATTTTATTTTATATTTCGTCCAAATTTCTTTGTAAAAGTTGATCAGTTATATAAACATGAAGTTGAAGATATCAATAGAAAGTATTCGCAAATTTTGTGTACTGATAAAAAAAAAATCACCCAGTGTAATTTTCACGAAAATTGTTTCGAATTGTCATTTTTGGTACTTATTACGAATATTAAATTATGCATACGAATGATTTAATTTTTAAAAATTAAGTGGAGCAACTTTCCCTTAGTACATTTGTATTATTTACATATAGGATGACAGGATGCATTTGTTTGCACTACTAGACCAAGCCCTTAAGGAAAAAAGTCAATGTTTTTTATTACAATGTAATAAATAATAAAAAAACTTTATGAAATGTGTTTGGGAATATTTTAATGTTTTTAATTATATTTATTACAGTTCACACATATTAGTTGATGAGCAGTTAAATATAGCGATGGAGGCGCGAGAGCATCTGACGTCACAGCGGCAAACATTCAAACGGATGCAGACACGTTTTAACGACATTACGAATAGGTAATTATTTTGGACTAGCTGTTACTCGCATCTTAATTTTTAACATGACATTTAAATAACTGTTTACAGAATTTTATTAAGCTGAGAGTCATTTAAATAGCCAAAAAACGAAACAAAACTCATACCATTATCATAATCATAACAAAAATCATACCATTATCATGTTTACATTTAATTTTTTAGCCCTCAATTTAGTACACTGTCAGTTCAGACTCAAAAATCCCGCTGTATAATTAAATTTGGCATACAAAATATATGTAGTTTTTTAAATAAGCATTGTTTTTTATTTAGCTCTTATTGCTAACAACTCATTGGATTATAGAATAGAATAGAATAGAAAACACTTTATTGTACAATGCACACAAAAACAGAATTAACAGAAATGATATGTAACTTAAAATAAATGTACAATTTGGCGGCCTTATTATTATTTTTTTTTTTTTACCTTATTATTTCAGGTTCCCAATGCTGAACAGCTTAATGTTCAGGATAAATGCAAGAAAACGGAGAGATTCACTCATCATTGGTGGAGTGGTTGGTGTGTGCACCTTCCTCATGCTGTTATATGCATTCCATTAAAACTTATATCTATTATTATTAAGGAAAACTAATAAAACCAGTATGTATCATAAAAATAATTTATTGTAAAAACCCGTTTATTTCGACTTTAATATTACCACAGTTTATGCAGTAATGTATGATCTTATTATTTTACATTGAGATTCTATAAAAATACATAATTACTCTTAAACATATGTGTAAAACAACTTTAAACATGTATTTTTGATGGGTTGTATAACAATTAAAAATGTAGAAAATATTTACAAGCTAAGAAAGGTTTTATAAAAGATTATCAAAATATTGTGTAAAGTGACTAAAAATAATTAAAGAATAATATGATAGAGCAATAAATTTGATTGTAATTTTTATTTAGATGACATCTTGCATTGTTTAATAGATATTTAAAATTGTAAGTTATATAAAAAAGAGCGTGTGTGTCGAGCACACGTGTCAGAAGAGAAACTTCTTTGACAAAATTCAATAATCGTCGCCTTATTCCATAATGTGAATTGTGACGGTATTGCCATGACGCGACCTTGAAATTTTACTCTCAACGCGCTTAAATAAGTTCTTCTTTGTGTAGCTGATATTACACACATTTTGTAATACGTAATCGTATTTCAGAGAAATACCACTTTGGTAACTAGTTTTTAGAATAATAATTTCAAAGCATTTAATAATCAAAAGTAGACATTTGTTTTCTGTTAAATTTTATCCGTTAATATAAGCTTTCTTTTGTAATCCATTGTTTTAATAGAAATTGTTACAATTAAATGTATTTATATATGTTATAAAAATGTAAATACTAATGTTAATTGGGAAATAAATGTTACTTATATTTATTTTTTATTTCTGAGTTACACATACATTTTTATATATGTGGTACATATCATAGGCACTACACAAAAACATACTAAAATGACATGTTTTCCTCATTCTAAATTCATACATTATATTTTATTTATGTTTCTAAATTGTATGTAGGCATAATCCATCAGGCCCCGGAATCACAGACACAATAGAAAATCTATTGTGTCGCGGTCGGATCTGCCCGTTCGGGGCTCAATGGGTTAATTTATTACATTAAAAAGATTATGTACATTTATGTTCCTTGAACAGATTCCTATTGCGTAAAAAAAATTACGGTTAAGGCTGCGTTTCCACCAGAGATGTGCGAGGATGCGTAGTGAGGAATGTTTGTAAAGAACCAACTAATCACTTCAAACGCTATTCGTTATTTACAAACATTCCTCGCTACGCATCTTCGCACATCTCTTGTGGAAAAACACCCTAAGCATGGTCACTTGAATATAATCAACCTATTACTTGGAAAATTGGTGACACTTCAACACTATCTTCACCAAATGGTACTGATATTTCCACCTTACACACTTTATGAACAGTTTCCAAATGAATTTTCAAAGTGCCACTTTGTGCAAACTGTTTATTGCATATACAGCACATGTATGGTTTTTCACCTGTGTGTGTTCTGATGTGTTTTTGTAAGTCTCCTTTTGTTGCAAATTTCTTGCCACAGTCTTTTATAGTGCATTCGTGTGTTTTATTATGTAGACGATTGTGTAAGTATAACTTTTTTCGTGTTAGGAATGTTTTACCACATATCTGTGAAAAAATGGTTAATACTATTATATATGAGGAAATTGTTTACTATTTTAAAATATTTATTATAGTGAAACTTTTATTACACCGTCTCAAACTTTTTGGTCTGTGTAGCGCATGTCGCGTGACGGTCGGCTGCCGAGTAGGTATAAAGCAGTGTTTGGAAAGTTTCACTTTTACCGTGGTTTCATAAAACCACACAACATTTTTTTATTAGTAAAAAGTCTATTATTACACTATTCAATTATTGATATAATTTCATAAAATTGTATCATTATCATAATATACGGGCATGTCAAATTATTTAGTAACAAAATTCCCAATAAAAATTTTAAATACATACTTACTTTGCACTCAAGTGGGTCATCGTCTTCAGATTCTTTCGATACTTTTGGAGATTTGGATTCCTGTAATAATTCCATAAACTATATATGTAGTATGTTCAAAACATTTTTAAGCAGAATTTTCTTTGAATCGTTTTGAAAAAAGTTGTTTACAAATTGAAGAAGCATAAAAATCATATCTTATTAGAGTCAAATTTTGTTGTCTTATTCCTAATTTGGTGAAAACTTTTATTGTCTAGGTATATTTTACTCTGTATGTTGGTACCTACTTGTACTATTTTTTGGTGTAGCCTAATATTTCTTCTCATTTCATTGTTTTGTAGCTTGCTATCTCTTCTGAATTTGTTGAATTCTTCTTCATAGTGATGGAATTTTTTTTTTCTATGTGATTTGAGATATGTATTGTTTGATGTTGCATCTGTTATTTGTTCCACATCACCAATATTCTGAATATAAGATTAAGTTTAAATTCTGTTCACAATATTGCTTAATTTTTAGTAGTTAAAATAATTTTATTTCCAGTGACTGGAAAAGAACAGTGATTCACTTAAAATGTCGTCAAATTTAATGCTCACCTTATTTTCAAATAAATCTGATCTAACTTTGATTATTTTGGATGGTTGTTCATTTGATTTCTGCTCTAAACCAATTTTATTATCCTCAGTTTCATCACCTATTTTTACTTTCTTCACACATACACTCTCTTCAGCACTAGTGCTTTCAGCAGAATTCTTTAAAAAATTAAATGTAATTCATTAAAGTAATTATGTAAAGGAATAGAATATGGAAATGGAGTTTTGCCATTTTTTTTGAGAACATAAGTAACTTTACAACACCAGGTTTAATTTCTTAATTGGTGAAAAGCATGTAAAGGCGTGTAAATGTGCATATACATGATACATAGGAAACAGATATATAATAAAAAATATATACCTCTTTGAGTTGTGGCGATATATTTTCAAGATAATTTATAGTGTTGAATAGAGCTTTTAAATGCTTGTCATTAGCGGCTGCTGTTAACCGAAGACGATGAGCTCTATTAACAATATCAAAGCAAGTTTTGCACACTGTTTTCGGTAGTTTATCTGATAAGACAACCTGTGAAAATTTCATAAATTTTAATTTTTTTTTGTGCAGCTAAACAATTTATTATTTTTAGATTATGAGATATGTACCTCGACCCCTGTACACGACTGAATATTTTGCGGTAAGAGATAAGTCTTGAAAATATCAACACATCCTGGTCCTTCCAGGCAAAGTCTGCATAAATCTTCTAACTTGCTCAATTGGGTATCTTCTGTCATTTTTTTATTGGCTAGGTTAATATAATATTATAGATTAAAATGTATTACTACAATTCAGTCATTTATTATTTATAAAAAAATCTTTTGTTTATAAACACAACGAACACCACCAAAATAAAATTGGATATCCCGAGGGATATCCAGTAGGCAGTATCCACCAGTGGGTCGACACTTAGAACATCGTTTTGGTTAGGCTTACATTTTCAAGCAATTTTAAACTTCATTCAATTGACATAGAGTTCAAATTATTTTGTACTTTTCCAAGACCTAAGGTCAAGTCTGGCCTGCCAACTTTTAGAAAAAATAAAAATATTTCTAATGTTGGCCTCTCCGATGTAATCATATAATAAAAGATTTAATATTTTAGTTTTACTTATTTATTATTATTTATTCTTTTTTTTTAAACCTTATTTTTGTACATTTTAATTTTTAGCTAGTACAATTATAAATTATTTCTTTCTTTCTTCGATTTCTTGTCAATGGTAAGGACTTAAGCATAGACAACGTCTTGATGTTGATTTGTTGTTTGAAATTTGAATTCAAAATGGCGTTTTATTTTATTGTTTTGATGGTTGTTAAACAAAATTTGTTCTTCGTATATCGTAGATTTTGTTATTTACTCAGTTAATGTACAGTACACTGAACTATTTAATTTGTAATATTTCTGCCAAAAGTGTAAAAAGAAGAAAAAGTGTTATATTGTGTAAACAATGTTAAAATCTTTGTGTGTAGATAATTGTGATTTGTGACTAAATATTTGCAATATGTACCCAATGACTGTTCTATATGGAAGATAAAACATAATAATTACAAAACAATTTATGAGAATACGTCATGTTCTGGCTGTAGAATCAATTGGAGAGGAGATATTATTATGTCCAAAGAAAACAACGGCTTCTTCATATACAATTCCAATATGGCCATCCGAACGGCAACGATATATTGGTATCGAAATTTAGAACGAGATTTAATAGAAATCCCGCAAAATATTTCAAGGAAAAGTATAAAATGTGAATCTAGTTGTATAATATTTAAGCCGAATTAAGTCCTACATGCCTAAATAAAGATATTCAGTAAAATTCAAATGGAATTATCAATTTTTGCAAGATTTTTGCTGATAATAGTGTGTTTTAATATTATACAAAAATGTTATTAAATAATTAATATTATAATAAACTTATTGATCTGCATTGTTGGTGTTTTATTTTTAATTTCCCTTAATTTGAATATGGATGAGAATTAGTATTGCTGTTACCCAGCATCGATAATTTTATCGATATCGATATGAAGTTTTATCGATACTAGCACTCATAAAGAGACATCACTAGCAACGACAACTTTTAAATGTTGGCAGCAATGTGGGTCATGTTTGACGTAAACTTTTCATAGGTTGGTATATAAGATTTGACCTAAGTAATACATGCATATGTGTGCGTGAGCTCGAAATCGAAGTACTGAGTGCCGTCTCTTACTATATTACTTGCTCTGTGGTATCCACCTTATTGGCTATCGCTGATTGCTCTGAGGTATCCACTATCCACGATGACAATGAACAACTGACAAGTGACAACTGATTCTGACCACAGATTAAGTAATTATAGACTACGTTATTCAAAACTGTCAATTAAACACGAAAATGAATTATTCATCCTATAAAATATTTCCACAACAAAGAATAATTATTGTCATGATAACTTTTATTTATCGGATATTTGAGCTCCCATTTAGACTGAATATTGTGATGAATATAGATATTAATGTAAGTAGTAGGCATTAATAGGAAAATTTAATATTGGAAAATGCCTAAAACGCATAAACAATTAAATTAATTATCAAAGGAATTTTCATGATACATATTATGTTTAATATTTCCGAAAAATACGCTCTAGAAATACACAAACATTCAGTTAGAAACTTTACATATTAGTAGCACACCACTATAAATGAGTTTTTATAATTGTTTTTCATTAATTTGTCAAAATTGATAAAGTTGTCGATATACACTGATATACATCATACAGTGAATCTTTCAAATAGGAGCATCCAAAAAATTATATTGAATTGAATTGAGAAAGTAAACCTTTTCTATGATTACAATTAATATTATTAAAATGAAAATTTAAGTATATCGACATGAGATGCCTTTAAACTGTTAAGGTAAATAATTTGGACATTTTATTGATAGATCTAAAGGATCTAAGAATTAAAAAGAAATATGCAGATTTTTACTTCGTCAAAAAACTAAAGTTCCTTCGTTCATGTTCTTTTTAACCACCTGCCAAAAACAAATTGGAGGGAGCTCCATAATATTATGTTCGACTGTAGCTGTAAGTATGTATTTTTTATATAATATTATATAAAACATGTACCAACTACTGAATAGCTTTACATTTTAGATTAAGTCAATTTATTGAGTAAAGCTATTCAAATTAAGTAACAGGAAAATTAAATAAGTACATAATTATTAATTGAAGACAGAATATAATTTAATAAATACCGAAACAGAAAAGCTCAAAAGGACAATAAATCAAACAAAACAAAGACTCAGGGCTACGTTCAAATAACAAATAATGCCTTGATTCACTAATTACGTGTCAGGAATGTTTGAAAATAGTATCCACGGCAACAAGGCATATAAACTAGAGCACCCGAGGAAAAATCGATTTGAACCTTATCATTGCACTCAAGACTCTGATAAATTAATAACAATTTATTGATATGAAAGTCCTTTGGATTCTAAACCCCTGAAAAGAAAACCAAAATATGTATGTGTGAAATGTATTATGTATATGGAACACATACCTACATTGAAAAACCGTTGCAAGAATGACGCGTAATTTAAAAATGTAAAAAAAAAGCTGTTAATTATTAGATCATAATATTATTATTGTAATTAGTAGGTAATTAATATTAAACTTAACTTGTGAAATTAATGTCATATCAAAACGAATAGGGGAAGTTAACAAAAGAAAATTAAGTTATAGGAATAGGAAAAGTCCAGACTTCAGTATACCGTGAAACGTGTGTCGTGTCACCCGCTTCAGACACTATAAATAGTTAGAAACTATCGCAAATGTACGACAAATTTTAAAATTTTTGTCCTAAATAAACTCAGGTATTATTTGATCTTTTTTATTAGCGATACGTAAAGTTGAGTAATAAGTAATCGGAATATTTCTATGCAAATTATGTAGTTATGTATTCGTTTTTGTTTGAAAATTACACTCTTAATGATTTTTTTTTTGTTTTCATACTTTTTACAAGATATACAAGGTTTCCTTTGCCACTTTCCTTAAAAAATTCTAAAAAGAAGTTTTTGTTCTTTATTCAAAAATTCACATCTGCAACAATTTCTTTATTAAAATATCACGAGAATATTTTTAATTAAATACAATATGTTGCAGATTTATAAGCCCGTTCAAAGTTATCTCATTTATTTCATTCATACTTTTTCCTTGCTATCGTCAGTTAGCTAAATAATTAATGTTGGTAACTATTATCTAACTATATTAATGCTTGGTAGTTGGTACCAATAAAATCCATTTGTTTGAAATTAAACAGAATTGAACATGGGGTATTTTAAGGGTTAATTAAACCAATCGAAACTTATAAATTATAATATTATGATTTTGAAAATTTCACTAAAAGGTTGTAAAATGGAGCGCGGTACAAGGCGGGGGCAAGGGGCACCGTTCTACGTGCCCCCTCGACGGAAGACATCCGCAGAGATCATAAGCGAAGCCCGAGCTGCTATCAGTGGAGGTAAAATATTGTAGTGAAATTTTTGTCTTTGGTAGTGGCACATAGTTATTATATTCTGTTATAAAATATTTACGTTACTTAATTCCTAGCATTTACTTTTAATTGTTTGAAATTGAGAAAAAATATAAGAAATTTAGGATAAAGTTTCTTATTGCCCATTTAGGGTTTGTGATTTCGATTATATGTTTTTTTGTGGCGCATAAATATCAGAGATTCTTTTATTCACACCGTCACACGACACAACACATTTCGCCATGCAATCAGTAGGTAATAACGCGGTCGGGTCACGCTACCTCAATACTGCTTTTATTACAGTTTATTGTGCTGAATTTCTTATAACTTACACCAGCATAAAGTGCTGTACGCCTGTATTATCGATTAAATTAAAACTAATAAAAAAATAATAAAAATCATTTATTGCTCATATTATCACGTTACATCAGTTACAGATTACATATTACATAATATTGTAGTTGAATAGGCAAAAAGCAAAAGGCTGCGTCTCAGCTATTGCTGTCCAAAACAGCGCTGTTTTTCAGACACCCCTGATAATAAAGAAAAATAAGAAGATAATCTTAAAGAATGGCATACCTAGGTATCTATTGGTACCTTAACACCACTACATTAGATAGTGTTCCGAAAAATTAAATAATTGAATCAGAATTATTAAGTAATATGTTGCAATTGCATATACCTATAGCTGCTGTTTATAGTTTCAAGAATGTATTTCAGCTTATAAACCCAAAAAAAGCAAAGAAGGTAACAGTCAAGGTATTATAGAAATATGCGGAAGACGAGGCACCTTGCTACTTTATTTTTTGAGTAGAAAATACTTGATATACCTACTTACTTACCTTTTTACTTCCTTTTATAATGTGCATTCTGTATATTTTTGCGAAATAAACTATGCTGGTATTTTGTAATTTCATGCAGGTTCGATTATCTACATGTTTTGTAAATTTTGCAATATAGGTACCTAATTACATTATGTTCAGTATTATTTAAGTACATTACACAACGAATAGGGGCCATAAACAAAGAAGAAGAATTTATAAAATGAGCATCATAATTGTAAATCCTTTTGTCTTTTGGAATCAGACGGTATTGGATGCCGAAGTTGATAGCGCGCAAAATTTAAGGAATAATCAGAAAAAATAGATTGAAACATAGTATTTGTAGAGAATTAATATTTTTTTATGAATAAAACGCTCTTTTTCCTGTATATGGAAATGTTATAAAAATAACTTTGCCTTTCGCGATATCCACAACATCAAAGGTCAAATTTCAATGGCTTGTTATGTATCCGTTTCCAAGGAGGCACTCAGCTTTTATACAAGTTTCATTTTAATTAGCTTTCTGTCGTCTATTTATTAATAATCTTCTGTGTGAATAGAATTGGTTAAAGAGACATGGATTATATAATTTCATCGATTTTAAGATCAGGTGCAGTTATTGATTTTATTTTACTGTTGTTACGTGTGAGCACAGAATAGTGTGAGTTCAATTTACGTCACAATAAAGACAATTAGGTAACAAAATAATTTTCCGAAATTTGTTTAGTTAAGTACGTCGTTCCTTTTAAATATTTTTTTTTTTAAAGTCCGCCTTTTGATGTCTAATTGAGAAGTACCAAATCGGACTTCTGAATTAGGGTTGTTGAGGATTCCTCTTCCGCTTCCTCATAATGCGGAAGTTCCGCAATATTTTGGGTTCCTCTACCGTTACCGCATCCTCAAAAATGAAAATAAAAAAATCCTCTTCCGCTATCGCTTCCTCAAAATTTAGAGGAAATTTATGAGGATGCCGATCCGATCGGGCGGCGAATTTACAAAGCCTATTTAAACCATGTATTTGAGTTACGAGTCGGACTCTACTAACGAACAAGAGTAGAGTCTTACCGCCATATTTTTATCTGCGCCTAACACTTATCTCTAAACATAATATAACATTTTCTCACATACTCAGAAGAAACATATTTTACCAAATATATTGTTTGTCAAAAGTCATTTTAAATTAAAAAAAAATGTTGTGTGGTTTTATGAAACCACGGTAAAAGTGAAACTGTTCGAACGGTTCCGAACACTGCTTTGTGTAGCGCATGTCGCGTGACGGTCGGATACACGCGACATGCGCTACACAGACCATACAGTTTGAGACGATGTAATAAAAGTTTCACTTTAAAACAAACAAGTTGTTTAAGCTTACATACCTAATAATATCTACCAGTTAGTTTTTTTTTGTGGAAATCGCCTAATGTCGCTTCTGGCACTGATATAGATTAGGTTTTTTCTGTGGGTTTTTTCGAGTAATATGCATAAACAAAAGCTCATCTGAGTCCGGCTCGTGACTCAAATAGTATAGTACTTACAGGCTTTGTAAATTCGCGAGGCGAGCTAACCTCCCCTAACCTTAAACATAAATATGTAGAGACAGGAGAATGGCTTTTATTTTAATTTTTAATTTTAAAAGTTTTTGTTTTTTAATTTTGATTATAATTTCCTATCATCCTCATCCTCATCCGCTTCCTCTTCCGCTTCCTCTTCCGCTTCCTCTTCCGCTTCCTCTTCCGCTTCCTCATCCGCATCCTCTTCCTCAAAAAAATATCCTCTTCCTCATCCGCATCCTCTAAATTTGTGTGTGAAAATTCCTCTTCCTCCTCCTCTTCCTCATAATCACTTCCTCAACAACCCAATTCTGAATACGGACAAATGTCTGCATAACGATAATTTTACAATTTGAAATATGTATGTATATATAAATGAATATCCTTAAATTAATAAATACTGATCGACACGAACAATTATTACACATGCCACAAATACTGTACCAAAATAACTATTGCTCCTTATTACTTGTATTATTGTCTTGTACTTATATTAATGTATTAAATAAAATACGTATTAAGTACATATTAACTAATAATCCCTTTATACAGCTAACACTTATCCTTTACCTAAGGGGTCGCCTGGTAGAGATCACTCTGAAGTGATAAGGCCACCCCATTATACATTTTATCAATTTTATAAAAATATGTATAATAAAGTGTTAAATAAATAAATAATAATAATTCCAGAGATGAGTCCAAGTGGATCGAGTCTGGGCGCGCTTCGCCCGCTTCGCACGCGCCGTCCATTCACACCACGCGAACCGCAGCGGACACTGTTCAACGAACGCACGAAGAAGAACAGACCGCCTAGTTCTTTTGAGTTAGTTCATTTATGTAAAACTAAGCAAATGCGAAAATAAACGAAAAAAATATGAGTTACTTTCAAAATTCTCAACTTCCCAATTATATCTTTATTTTTGTTACTTACATACATAACTACTTTCTGCCTGGACATTTTAACGAATAGCATTTTGTTTCCTGAAGTATCCAAGAGATTATAAAGGGAAGAACTATTACAAAATTAAAAAAGATGCTCTCAATAAAAACCTATGCAACTGCATCATTGAAATCGCTGGTTAGAGCATTGTTTTTTAATTATAAAACACCTTTATATTTTCTCAGTCTCAAATACATGACATTAGCTGAAAGCACGGAAGAGCTGGTGTCTTCCGGAGCGCGTATAGCAGGACTCGACGATGATGATCTCACACTAATAAACGATACACATAATGATATGAAGAAAAAATCTTTGGTTCGTTTTCTACTTATTTTTTATACCAATTTCATTTACCCCCCCCCCCCCTATTACCCCTTTCATTGAAAATTTTTGATAGAAATTTCCATGTTTAACATCATTTTTAAAGAACTTCTCTGGGTATAAGAATGTCTCTGCAATGATATTATTGTGTATTCTTAAAAGTGTAGTTTTGCTCTCTCTCTCATCTATGGATATTTTGAAATCAAGAGTGCTAATTCAAGAATAATTATGTATCTATTGTGATTACTCAAATAGTTTAGCACTAATTTAAAGTTTATTTTAACAACGAACATTTTAGAATCGCAACAAAATAGCACCACTGGACAAAACGACCACAGAATGGAGCGGTTTCCCAAAGCTACCTCATCTCAGTGGTAAGAGTAAACCGCTACATCGGAGGAATACGACTTCTAATAGTGAAAGTAGTAAGTAGAAATCTTCGAATTTTACACTAAAATCGACAAATTTTGAATTAAATATCGTCCACCCTGGGTAATGTGGAAAAGAAAAATATTTGGAATAGTGAAGTTGACTTTTATAACTTAAAATAAAAATAAAACTCCGGCTATAACAAGTTGTTTTACAAAATATCAAAAAAGTCGCACCTATGATATTTTTTTTTTTATCTCTAATATTATATTTTAAAACTGTTGTGAATTGAACATTTTCAGTAAACTCTTGTGAAAGCGATCTTTCACAAGCGATTTCAACTAAACCAATTGGATCTTCATCGGGAGACGCTACATTCTACAACACACAAAGTTTTCTACCAAATAAATGTAAGAAATGTACATTTTTATTTTTTAATATAACTCGACACAAATGTTTGTGACACCCGATTTTCTGTTTGAGGGCAGTTTTATTTTCTAACCATGTTAAATTTATTCGAAAAAAGCGGTTACTTTTTGAATAAACGTATTTACTATTTATTGGCTTAAGATTTTCTGTAACTTAAAAAAGTATTCACATTTTTTTTTGCTTTAAATCGAATGTTTTATTTCAAACATATTGATTAATAACACATTTAATTAATTTGCAGCGTTAAGTCCAGAAAAAAGAAGACAGTTCGCGATGGGCAAGTCTGCGTCATGTGACATCAGTATGGGGGAACTGGGGGATGTTGGAATCAAACAGATTGCCGTACAACTGCCGAAAACTAGATATGAGAATTATGATAAGTGAGTTTTTGAAGTGAAACTTCTTTAGGCCCGTTGAGAGTTAAATTTAAGGTCGCGACATGGGAATACGGTCACGTCATGTAGTAAGGCGACGATTTTGGTATCTTTGAATCTTGCTTTGGCAAGTTTTTTATTCAACCACTTACTATTACAACATTCCTTATACCAAACTTATTCCAGAATGACGGTTCTAGAACTTTCCGAAGCGTTGTCACAAAAGAGCCGCGATATGGAACGTACACTGGAACTACTAAAAGCGTTACAGAAGAAAATTGAGGTTTCCACACCAACTAATAATTTGCTAGAGGTTGTTTTGAGGTCTTTATACACTCATATAGATGAAGATGATGAGGTGTTGGTGGCTATTGCGAGATCTATGCTTACGGTAAGTTTTTCTTTCGTAACTTTTATTAATTGAAATAATTAGAAAAATATACAAAAATATTTGGATAGAAACTTTAGTATAGATGGAATTAAAGCCAAGTAATTAATATTTAATAGTTTGATATTTGATTTCCACTATAAAGGATATAATTATGTAGTCTTTATATGTTTCTAGATGCGCGTAACAGGACCGCATCTTGCAGCTGCGTGCAAATTGGTGTTCAAAATTGCCAGGAATGATAAAAATGACCATTTCTTTAAGAATAGCAATCTTTTAGGTACGTGCTTTTAATTTCAGACCATTATTTTATCACTTGAGCTATATTTTCCTATTTTATTGTTACTTACACCGCTAGTTTATCCTTAACCTGTAATTTGGAAAAGTACTTCATAAATATATTTTGTTTTCTCTAGCATTAGAACACATTATGCAGGTCGGTAATATACACGGGCGCGATTTGTCGATCATTTTTCCTTTCTTACACATTACACTCTCATGTGTCTAATACCAGTTGTCAATGTGGCCGGTTTTGCTGGATCGGATTTTTTCCAAACATTCCCTGTACGAGATTACTTTGTCATGTCACACACTTTTAAGTATAACACTAATACTCTCATACTTCACAGCCCTTTTTTGGTTGTCTGGTAGAAATCGTTCGTGAGCGATAAGACCGCCTACTGGAGTTTAGAGACCAGTAGGTGGACTCTTCGGTCATCATGTGCTGTTTTTATGTCTTTCTGTCAATTTCGTTTGTGTTTTTAATAAATATATTATATTATTATTGAAGTGAAAACTTCTTTAGCGGCGTTGAGCACTTTTTCTGTGATGGGTATAAAATCTTAAACTCGCGTCAGGACACGTGACCTGATCGAAAAAGCGTAAGACGGATACCATTCCAAAATATCAAACACGCTCAACGTTAATAATAATCAAGTTTTCACTTCTGCCGGCACTCCCGCAGTGCAACCCGTCTTTTTTACCAACTAATAATAATAAACCACCAGAACTGGTGGTGGAGGGCTGCGGTCGCGCCGAGCCGCTCACGGAGAGCGAGTGCTGCGTGTACGCGGCGGGCGCGCTGCGGTTCCTCGC